>LMYD01000702.1:0-43465 GCA_001630595.1 Pseudogymnoascus sp. BL308
TTGTACGGTATCTGTACTTTTAGGGGACGCGGGAGGGGCCGCTTATAGAAAAGGGGGACTGTAACAATACAACTAGTGAGCCTTAACAAATACTTCAAATTGACCATAGTCCAAACAAGATACCAGTACAGCTTCCTCGCGGACACTGTCCTCGACCGGCCATCCGAACTCAACCCGCCCTCTTTCCCCAACACTCCCTCCCAACAACGGGTAGATGCGTATATAACATTCCACGAAGCTTTATCAGCAGCCCGATTACCTCATCCATTGAATCCTTCAACTTTGCGGGTGAATCCGTCCGGGCCGCTTAGTGGCGTGGGTAAAAGAGGTTGATGGGTCTCTGAATCCTTCAAGGTTATTAACTAGCTCTTCGTTCCTCGGTTTAGAAGGTGAGGGAGGATTCGCCGGCGGACTTGGGGATTGTTGCAGTCAAGGGTCGGACTTAAGGTGATCGAGATTCCGATGGGGGGAGGTAGGTGTATCTGTTTGGGGGGGAGGGGGTAAAATGGGTAAATTGATTGAATAAAGAGGAGGATTGGCGGAGTACACCCGGAGAAAAAGTATAAAGAGGGCGTGGAAGACGGGTTTGAAGAGTTAAATCTCATCAGCTCAGATATACAACACACAGTCTGTCTTCCAAACACAAGTCCAGCTCTCGGAAACAAAGTAGGCTACGCCACTCCCGCCCCTTATCACGTAGCTAACATAAACTTTAAGCATAACCCCTCACACCCCTCACCCCCCACCAACATAAAGCAATCATGAAGTTCGCCGCCCTCTTCACGGCCGTGGCTGTCTACGCCGCTGCCCTTGCTGTCGCTGCGCCGGCGCCGAATGATATTTCGGGTGCGGATGCGGAGTTGATGGCGCGGTGTGATCCGGGGTGTGTTTATTGTATTCCATTTGGGAATGGGGCGTGTTCTTGTGAGTGTTAGATGGGCCGTGGTGGAGAAAGGGTGAGCTTGGGGGCGGGGGTTGATGGGAGTTGAGATGAGGATTGAAGTCGAATATGTAGGGGTTAGATGAATTTAACGCCGAGTTTCTAAGTTTGAGTTCGCCGTGCATATTCGCGAAGTGTGGTGTGCAGAGACTCCGAGTTTCCTTTGTCACTTTCATTTGGGAGAGAAAGACTGGCTATGCTGTACTTCGTGGAATCATCATATGATAAGTGATAATATGCTGAGAGAATCTAGACTTTCAAACCATACCTTCCTTTTCCAGCGCATAGTTAGGCAGCATCTCGAACCTCTCTCGCTTTTTCTCTGCCATTTTAAAAGCCCAGTATCCAAGACTTAGAGTTATAGCTGTCAGAGGCAGTGTAACCTGGAACCATCTGGAGAGGGCCATGCTAGAGAACGACACGTATGCATTACCTTCGGGATCGGTGTTGCCACCATTACTCTGATCCTGGTACTTGACGATATCTGTACTGAATAGGGTCTTTGAATAGTTAATACAAGGAATATCTCTGAGAAATGGTGAACGGCTTACGGATACAAATGTGGCGGGTAGGTAAATCAGGGTGACCACTGTAATTATTCGCATTGCCACGGCCTCCTTTCGAGACAAATCTCCCATTTGATGCATGCTTATTGTTAATCTTTCCATCTTTTCAGTTCCTTGACTCTGGATAAATTGGAGGACCTATAGCTGTATTAGTATATGGGAGGATTAGATGCTTGAAGTAATATGCAAATCACTTACAAGATCTCTTCTGGCGGATGCGATTTGGATGAGGACCTTGGCTCGCGCAATCTCCATTTTGGAATTTTGTACCATGCTGTCGATTTGAGAGCAAAATGAACGGATTTCTTCACGGCATGAATCTCCAATCGTGAAGCCACTGTTATTTAACAGCCCATTGTAGTATGTGCGGAGAGATTCTAGCACATATGAATTCGCTTCTAGGATCATGGCCACATGGCTGGCCTTATCCTCATAAACTTGAATGCCTTGGAAATCATCATGGCTATACTCTTTCCGATATTCTCCAGGACCGCGTGGTAGATGTACATGAGATGTCTATGTGTTATTATTGTCAGTACAATGAGCGGTGGGGGTGTGCGTCATCTCTGCTCACCGCGTCTGCAATAACTTCCTCGAGCCACAGCATATACCAGCGCCATTCTTCGCGTGACCAGTGACATATTAATAAGTGTACTGCTAAACTAGATATGAAGCACTGTTCAACGGTTCCAAAGGACCGATCTTCCAGCCTCCCATCCTGACCGGTCATGTCTTGAATCCGTTCTTTAATCTCCAAGTTTCCCTTTGTGATTATCCACAAGGTTGTACCAAGTTCGATATCAAACTGATGATGGATAGCAACCTCTCGTAGAGACCACTGCTGCATATGAATGTCTGATTTAGATTCCACGATGCAGGAAACACCTTTCAGGTTGAAACTGATCTGGATTTGCCGCCCACTTCGCCCCAAACCTGGGACAACTGGCCCACGGGCTGGAGAATTTAATAAAGTTTGCTCGCGAAATGCACTAAATCTGAAATCCCGCACATCATGCTTTGCTCCAAAGGAGAACAGGAAGTCGAGGTAGCCCGGCATTACTTGGTGATAACTTAGAATCCGGACCATCATCTTTCGAGTGATTTTGATGCGCGTCCGAGAGTTATTTCCGGCATGTATAAAACTACATTTCATTAGTGACTAGCCATCTTTTTAAATCCCAAGAATATATCCGATTGTTAGAGCTGTCACTTACATGAAGCGGCATTTTGGATCAGGCTTTGTTGCGAGTTCTCCGGTGCGCCTCGTCCGCGCTTCGTCCAGAGACTCGATTGACGACTGATCTCCAATCCAATCTTTCAACTTAGAATCGTTAAATATATTACGCCTCTCAAAAGCTACACGTTACATTAGCACATAAGTTTTGGGGAAACAATGTGAGAACTTGCCTAGCCCTATAAAATCACGGAAGGGGACATCTGCAACTCCATCCTCCTTAATGAAAAGGTTCAGCGACGATGCATCTAGCGTATCTAGTCTATCCTTATACGCTTTGCTTATTGCTGTACATTCCGTCCTATAGATGAGGTTTTCTGGGTAGGACTCGAACTTCTCGTACGAAAGCTGGAAAGAAACGGGAAGTGGGGGAGCTACCACCATGACAGGCGACACAGTGGAGCACAACTTCGCTAACCAAAGCAACTGGGCTGCTTTTGCAGGGTCGCCGCTGCTGACCACTTCAATGCTAACAACCCCCTACAAACGATATTCTGGGGCCTGCGCAGGTTATATTGTTTTAAAAAGTAGGCTATACGTTGAAATGCGACGGCGATCCATGCTCTTGGTAGCCCGCGCTACGTTATGCGTCCCAGCCTCGCGACCCCTGCTCGGCGCTTAAGCACAGGATGCGAAACGGAGATGCCATGCACAATGGCTATTTTATTGGATATATAAGCTTCAAATAACAAACTACGGCTCCATTACCATTTTGCCCCTGGTTTTAGTGCCTAGGATGGCCGCGCCTAGGTAGCCTTGTCATTTTCGTCGCGTAATATAGGTATAGCTTCATGATCTTCCTATAGGCTAGCAACCATTTGATTGGTGGATGCAGCTGCTCGACAGGTGTATCGACAACCTAATATATGGTCAATAATCAAGGTATGTCAAAGACACAATGATCGTTGGCTACCAGGAATATGGCAGCCACTATGAGAAACACGTTGCTAATTTCATAATAGTGTACAGAGAGCGAGGAATACAAGCTAGAGCCATAAAGTATACATACTAACAATTCTTTTATTGCTTGTAGTTTATTTAATCCCGACTCGAGATACTCAGATTGTCAAGCAGTCATCATTAATGAGGCTTCCATATGCTCCGTTATTTTGTCGTGGCGCCCATCAAAAACCATAAGAGCCTTATTTGATTCGATGGGTGATGGCGTATAGGTTGACTCCGGTGGTTTTAAGAGAGCTTCTTCCACTCCAAGGAGCATCTCCATGATCTCTTTTGGTAGACTTTCGGTCTCCGCTTGCATCTCAGCCTTGATTTCATCTAGTTTACTGCAAAGATCTTTCGCCTTGATCCTGCGACGTGCGTCTCCCACAAATATATTTTCGTCGATAATATCAAGAACTCTACTAGTGACAAAATCGTTCTTGCGTGATACGGTTCGCAAGAAAACATGCCAACTTAACACGGCACCAAGAACCTCCTTGCCATTATGGAAGTAGTCGCCTAGATTGAGGATGGGTGTCGTTCCCGGCCTGATGGAGTCTGCTGGTTGTCCTTGGACGATCTTGCGGATTGCTCTCTGGCGGAACTTGGTAAACTGCTGGATCCCCTTGCATCCCAAGACAGCCCACGTAGCAGCAATCGAAAAGATGCACCCTAGAGACCAGGTGTCGATCGTCTGCGTAACCGCAATCCGTTCTTTTCCCGAAGGGCGGCGCTCTGGGGCTCCTAAAAAAAATTGTCGGAAATCCGTGCATTAAGTCAGATAAAATTGGATCTCACCATACGTCTCTGTCCCCCCATAAATGAACTCTTCGGGATCTGATTTGGTTTTTTTCACGAACTTGGCAAAGCCCAGATCGGCCAATTTAAACCTCTCTTGTACAATTAGAATATTATCAGGCGTTATATCCGCGTGCCACCTGCAAGCGTTAGTTTGATAAAGCACTCGTTATCTTATGATTTACCCGTGGAATTCTTCCATTCGGCCATCTTTGTTCACCGTGAAATCGTGTATATTTTTAACTGCATGGGCTACCTCAAACAAGCCTGTCCAAAAGAAATTGATCTCACTTTGAAAGACAGGAGGCGCAAATTCCGTGAAATATTCGTCAAGGTCATAATCGCCATACTCCAAAATAATGTTAAATGTCGACATTTTTCCAACCTCAACAGTCGATTTCTCACCGTCTATGGTGGTTTGGGAAGTGATTGGCGCTGTCTGAACTTCAACATGCTCGTAATCGCCGAAATACCGAACCATACCCGCCTTGCCTCGAAGGGCTAGAAATGCATCTCTTTCGGATTCGAAAAGGGCTTTCTTGCGTTCGTCAAATGTTTTCAAAGCAAAGTTATAACGCTATATCATATATCAGTAGCATACTCCATTCCCATCGTTATTATCTCATGGTAGAAGGTGAAAATTAACTTACTGGGCCAAGGTCGTCATTTGGGTCATCATATCTCCCATCCCTTACAACAGCCCTTAACTTCGGACCTACAAACTCCTCCGGGATTTCAATCTGCCAAATCTGGGCAGTAGCACCCTTCTCATTTATTTCTACTTTCTTACCAAAAGGCAAAACTTCATTTTCTTGAAACTCGCGCCCCATGCCCATCTCGAATGTAGCCGGGCAATATTTCCATTGCAATTTGTCGAAATCATCTACCAATTCATTTAGATTGGTTATCGATATTTTCGCGGTAGTATCGCGTAACGAGTTGATGGGAATCGGAAGGTGTTTGTCGAGTTTATTCCGCCTGCAGAACCTGTGAATCAAATGGCCACTGTCGAGTTCGAGCAATATACAGAAGACAAGCAGGCACTCGTCGTGGTTATCAGTTAGAACTTCCGGCGTGATTGGGAGACTGGGTTTGTTATCCCAGCTGCGGTATGCGTATGCCAGTAGACGGCTTGCCTGGGTCCTACTCTCCCCTCCTGATGGTGGCACGTTGCTTTTCAGCCAGAGCCTCAGCTTCGATACCAGAACATAGCTTCGCCCACAAGCAGCCTTCTTAGTATACTTCGCTAGAACTGCCTTAAAATCGACTATCGGGTCGGGGTTGAAGGGTAAATCATCCCCCATCATGGACTCAGGGTTGACAGATCAAGGTAAGGGGTTTCGCGCGTGTGGCTATTCCCCGAGGAAGAGATGAAAGGTGGGAAGAAGAGAAGCAGAGAAGGTGGTAGAAAAATGTAGTGATATTAATTCAATGGCGGCTGCAGACCTGCAGCCAGCGATGCACGTCTGCGACGTGCATCGTCACGCACACGCACACACACTCGACGGCTACCGTCGAGTCTGCCAGTGGCATTGTATCAATCAATCAGTATGGTAAGGTAGGAGAGTAATAGCCATAGTATTCCCATACGTAAATCTAAAAGATGAAGCCTATGATGTTTCCATGTTTCCATGTTTCCATGTTTCCATGTTTCCATGTTTCCATGTTTGCCGCGGAGGTTGGTAGCAGCTTCGAGAGCGGGTGGAATTTGATGGAATTGGAGACTCTTGGTACTTATAGTGGTACAGTACATACAGTGGTGTATCAGGCAGCCAGGCAGCAGCTGTCGAGCTGTCTGGTCACGTGAAACTACAGTGAACAGTGGTAAATGTGGTAAGCGTGTGGTAAGCTTGGTATGGTAACTGTAGTAAGCACGCTAATCTTAATACACTAATGATTAATCAAGGTACAGCCCTTACAACAGGCTTTACAGTTCTCACAGCCCCTTCAGCCCCCTTTCGGCCCTTACAGGAGTACTCAAATTATAGCCCTTACAACTTTGTGGTGTACAGCCCCTCTTTCCCGCTTCTCACAGCCCAATCCGAATCCAGCGGGAACTGCCAATCGATCCGGATATCCCGCGGTGCTACTAATTGTGCTACTAATTGTACTACTAATTGTACTACTTAATTATCCACTTCTAATGCTCTCCGTAATTATTTGTACACTACCACTAATAACCACTAATCGTCGGAACCGACCTTGTTGACCCCTCTCAAGGTCGGTTCCGATGGTTACGGTGCTTATCGATTGCTTATCGGATATCGTGCCCCGCAATGACCTCAACGATAGAAGGCCAACGACAAGTTTGTACTGTACACTACTAACTAATAGCTATGCCGTCATACGAAAGGGGTTGCATACTCCGTACATGCTGGATTGCTTCTTCATGCTCCGTGGAGTGCATAATTAATAGCTTACTACTTTCTAGCCAAGTTTGCATAATGGCTTACTGTGACTTAGTATGGTAGGGCGTAGGTACAACTAGCAAAAGATCGTCAAACTGCCGTGTGGAGGACACACCTCCTTGGCCTCGTTTCCCCTCTCTCGGCCCTCTCGACCCCTCTTTAGCTCCCCCTTGCTGCGCTTATGCCGTGAGTAAACACACGACATGCAGCAGAATACCGCAGGATGTAGTAGTATACGGCAAGATATCAACAGCATCATGTTTCCATCTTCCAGTAAAACACATTATAGACACATAAGACACAGAGACACCCAATCCCTCGCCTACAGACAACATACAACGCATACAGCATCAAATGCAGAATCTAACGCACCATCCATGTCTCATCTTCTCACTCCGGTGCCTTGAGTGCCTGAAGCTGCCTTAACCCGCCTTAAGCTGCTCCTTGTAACTGAATGTAACTGAACGCGGTCCAGTAGCAGTACCAGTACAACGCCACATCTCGCCCCAATACCTGACTAAACCACCATAGCAACCGCCCACTGCGTCATCACCTTCCCCACCGACCGAATTCACCCCTCATTTATATATTCCCCCTCTTCTTCCCTCAACTCCGATCTCTTCCCTTTCTTCATATTCACTCTTACCATTATACCCCCATCACCAGCTTCACTCAAACACACACTCACCCTCACACACTCTTCACTCTTCAATCACCTTCACTACCAACCACTACAACCTTCACCATGGCAGGAGAGACTATTGTCGCGGGTCAATTCACCCACAACAACACCGAGGCCCCTCAATACACCGACCGTGTCCTCCCTCTCTTCTCCCTCAAGGGACGCACTGCCATCGTCTCTGGTGCTGGTGCAGGAATCGGTCTTGCTGTTGCCCACGCCCTCGCTGAGGCCGGTGCCAACGTCGCCATCTGGTACAACAGCAACAAGAAGGCCATCCAGGAGGCCGAGAAGATCGAGAAGACCTTTGGCGTCAAGTGTAAGTATTTCCATGACATCACCACCTCACCCACAAATCTCCACGTTCGAGCAATTGAAAAACGAACCAAATACAAATAACTAACACCCACTACCAGGCAAGGCATACCAGGTGAACATCACCACCTACGAGACCGTTGAGGCAGCCGTGGACCAAGCCGTCGCCGACTTCGGCGGCCGTCTCGACATCTTCATCGCCAACTCCGGCATCCCATGGACGCAGGGCTCCATGCTCGACGGCGAGATCTCCCACTACCAGAAGGTCGTCACCACCGATCTGGACGGAACCTTCTACTCTGCCCGCGCGGCTGGTAAGCACTGGCGCCGCCAGAAGGCCGAGGGCACCACCACCGACGGCAAGAAGCTCGAGAACTACACCTACGGAAGCTTCGTCGCTACTGCGAGCATGAGCGGACACATTGTGAACATCCCGCAACTCCAGTCTGCGTACAACGCTGCCAAGGCTGGTGTTATCCACCTTTGTACGTCTCCCCCGCGACTCCTACTTGTCGATAGATAGCTTTGAGATGAGATTTACTAACAATTTCACAGGCAAGTCCCTCGCCGTCGAGTGGGTCGGCTTCGCCCGGGCCAACTCGGTCAGCCCGGGCTACATGGCGACCGAGATTAGCGACTTCGTGCCAGGGGAGACCAAGGCGATCTGGAAGAACAAGATCCCAATGGGTCGTGAGGGCGAGGCCCACGAGCTGAAGGGCGCGTACCTGTACCTTGCCAGTGATGCGGCGAGCTACACCACGGGGTCGGACATCATTGTTGATGGTGGTTACTGCCTTCCATAGATGAGGATCTCATGGGGGTATGGGAATTCATACTTGGAACAGTGAACTTGATGGATAGGGAGGGGAGTCAAGGCCTACGGGCGCTGGGGAAGTTATAGGAAGTAGAGATGATCTTGGTAGGGTGTGGAATAAAAGCCAATTGATCCCCCAATGAATGATTTACGTGTTGCATGTGAAAGTGTGTGGTGCAGAGTGGTGATGGAATAGCTGACGCTCTCATAACCTCGACTCCCACACTCGCGGATACCGAGCCTGTCTGGGGGGTATAAGTACGACTCCAAACTTCCACAGTCACGTTTCTTCATCACAGCAACTCCTCCTGCACATCGCCGCACCGCGAAGGTGGGCGGCAGCCTTGCTTACGCCGAATTCTGGTTCGGATACAGCCAAGAGGTCGTTCTGGTGCTCGTGCTGCTTCCGGAGCCGCTACTTCTGCTACTTCTGCTGTCGGGCGTGGTTCTCACCGTCAACCACTGCCGTTGTCGTCGAGCAATGCCGCTGTCGAGCTTTTCTGTCACCGAACCGAAGGGGTAAGTGTTCATCGGGCTTTCACGCGGGCAGGCTGGGGGGGGGTCGTGCTTGTATCTGGCGTTCCATGTTGGGGCTCCGCCAGACCAGGGCACACATGTGGGTCGTCGATGGCATAGACCAGTACCGCTGGTTCCTGGTGTTCGGGGCAGAGCTGCTGTTTTTATAGGTTGGGTAGTTACTCGTCTACTCGACGGTCTTCCCACACCACTTATCACAAAGCCATTCTGATTTGTCACTTTCTTCTCTTAACACGGGAGGTTTGGAGGAGCGCTCTTGGGCACCAGGAATCTGGAGCGTTTTATGGCAGGGGTTATATATATCTGCGGATATGAATCGATTGGGGAAGTCTATGGATACGCAGATGATCCTACCGACAGGCATAAAGGCTTCCAACAGAGTACTTAGACTGAGGTGAAGTTGTTCTCCCTGTATCTCTTTCTACATGGTCATATTCATCACGATATACGAAACAGCCAAGCCCACCGAATGAGAGTGGGAAAGTTAGACAGACCGTTTTATGATTCCTATTCAAGATGCATCGTGCCCTCAACTCCCCCGCTCGAGGAGGAGAAATAGAGGGTACAGGTGGGCATATCAGCGGGTATATATAAACCAATCATCGAGGAAGTCCAGGGGTGCAAGTGGCCGCATGTCAAAGCTCGACTTTCATCTCCGAAGCATGCTAGCAACGACGGAAAGGTTCCCTCTAAGAAGTCAGAGGGTTGGCGTGGGGGGGTTGGCGTGGCGTATCTGGCTCTCACTGTCGTGTTGCTGTCACCGATGAGGATGCTGCTGTCGGGCGTTTGTGCCACCGAGGATTCTTCTACTCGCTCAGGAGGCGAACTGCCACCGACTTTGCGCTGCTTGTAGGACTCGGATCCTACGAGCAGCGCAAAGTCGGTGGCAGTTCGCATCCTGAGCGAGTAGAACGTAATTATTCTACTATACCCCATCCTTTTCCCCCGCTCCCAGAGATATTCCGATAATGCTACGGAGCTCATTGGAGCGCTTGTTATGCTCAACCCACGATGGCTGCCAGCTAGGAAGACAGGTTTGTCTATCACAGAAGCCTACTGTCAGTTGTATAACATCAGATCGGCAAGACAACCCCACAGACCGAATGCCACCAGGGAACTCACCGGAACGCATTGGGCATACTGCCCAATACAATATTCACACTTGGAGCTCGTCGGCTGTCCACACTGTGCACTAACACCATTCCCTGTAAACCCGAGGTTGCCAAACGGCGGCAGGTTCGCCAGTGACGGCGGTATGGCGGCTGAGTTTATCCCGAATTGCATCGTGAACACAGTCGGCAGCGATAACCATCGACTGCTTCCAGAAACCGTACTGCCATATCATGCAGTCATGATCGAGGAATCCATCCTTGCCTGTTCACATAATTGAAACATGCTGTAAGTTATTTAAACTCCCCTCAGTAAGACTCTAACTGCCGTCAGTGAGGTCAGTTTTCGGGGACAATGATTCACCCACGTGACACCGTGTCACTAACGCGGTGCTGCCTTCCGTTGTTCCTTTCGCGCAGCCAAGAGTTACAATTGAACCCCGCGTGACAATAATCCCTCATTCACTCTTTACCCCGAGCCCTGGGTCTGCTCAAATTACCGCCAGCACCTAAACTTCATCTCCCAGCGACAAACGACAACAAAAGAAGAAGCGCGCCATGAAGTTGACGAGATAGACACGCCGAGTGACGAAATTTTGTCGCGTTCTATGCGTGTATGCAAAGTCATCGCCGCGACGCAAGGGTGGCACTGACCACTCACACTTCCCGCGATGGCGGCCACAACCAGCAAGGCTGGAGATGCAACTTTCTCGACCTCACAACCGCACGCATTGTGGCAGGACGGGCCATTGCACATAACGGCTGGGTCTGAATCCCTTGATACTCAGCTCATCAGAAGCCTCCAAGAAAAGCACCTCTTGGACGACTCTCAGGTAGCTTTGCTGTCGGTAGCCGTGCCTTCCGTGCCTCGACCGGAGCACGTCTTTTCACAGCCTTCCCAGATACTTCTCGACAAGGAAACGGCAATTGATGGGAAGAGCGGTGATACCCAAGAATCGGATATTGTCGATTTTGGCTCCTTACTGGAGACTCAGGCACGACGCGCGAGTACTGCTGGGAATGATGAGGGAGGCAACGAAGCCAGTTTGAACAGAGAAATACCAGACAAGGAAGAATTGCATGGAAAGGAAGGGGAATCTACGTCTACAACAGGTGATAAAGATAAGGCATTGCATCGCCTCGACGACAAACACCAGCCACGACATAGTGCTTCAGATCGTTCCAGGGAAAATCCCAATGACTCCCAGCAACAACCACGGACATACATCCAACGGTCTACGACAAGCACCACCAAGCATGGGAAGAGCCTGAATAGGCCCACGAAACACAGCATGGACGACTGGCAACCATCGGACGCCATTATCGGCGAACCAGATGGCTCTCCCACACAGAAGAATAATAGTCTTGCATACGGCGATATCCGGATGCCTTCATCCTCTCCCGTGCCTGGTCACGATGATGAACTCCCTCTACAGACAAACCTGGATCCCACAGCCTCTGCAAGGAGTTACGATGAGAACGAAACTGGTGGCGTGCGCTTCTCCTTTACTACGAGCAAGGTACATGTACCAATAAATCGCGAATCTTCGATAGGAATAGATGAAGGGTTTACGGTCCATGAAGCACCGATGGAATTGGAACCGGAGACACCTGCCCCGCCCGAAAACCCATTTGCGAAGTCGAAACCGCCCTTGCAAGGAACACAATTATTCAATAACACCCAGTCGTCTCCGGTCGACCCTCATGTCTTGGAGTCTGGGTCATCTAGGCCTTCGCCGGGCATGTTTGGTTTCGGGGTGCAATCATCGCGAAATCGCGTGCTGTCGTCAGTCACGGACCGCTTTCAGCAGGCTTCGTACCACCCTCCTGGAGACCTCTCATCACCTCTGCTACATAACGCGAAATCGTCTGCTACAAACCGTTTCCGTGATAATGAAGCACACGGCCATGGCCACCGTTTTCCTGACTTTACCTCCCCACTATACCGCCATGGCAGTAAGACCCCGGCTAGCGCTAGCTACCGTGGGCACATCCCAGTTGCCGACGAAACGCCCATTCCGCGAGCCTCAAAAAGCTTTCAGCACCGAGTAATCAGCTTCAACAAGCCAGAGCCGCATGAGTATGTCAGCCGCGAGGAGTCGCAGCAGCGCCGCTTGCAAAAGCAGGCACAGGCTGAGGCCAACAGCGATAGTGAGGAGGATTCCTTCGAGAGAGAGCAAGCACTTCGTGCCAAGCAAAGGAAAATGAGGGAGGATGCTGCCAAAGAGCTTGCACAAGTATCCGTAATCCGCGCGCCGAAGGAGGAGGAGGAGGAAGAGGTCGAGGTTCCTGCAACTGGACAGAAGCGCCGGAGTGTATCTCAAGAATACGTCGCCCAGTGCTACGGTGCCGATGCGAGGGATACCCAAACCAGTACCCAGATTCATGGCTCTATAAAGGCGGGCGAAAACGACCTAGGTGATACCCAAGGAGATACCCAAGGAGATACACAAGCAGAGATGACAATCGTCGATTCACAGGTTCCGGCCGCAGCCCCTATTGACAGTCCGTCGCCCAGTGACAGGTCATCAAGTCAGGAAAAAAGCCCCATGCTTCCCCATGACGGCTTCAATTTGACTAACCAGTCAAACACTCCGTCTACGGACCCCAAACCCCAAGGGGCCGAGATGCTACCTCCCTTGCCAGCCCTTGAGAACAACTCCGATACTGAATCCGCACATCGAGAAAGCTCCATGTCCCCGAGAACGCGCGTACCCCGCACATCTAGTGGTCGCTTTGGCAAAAATGGTCTGCCTCAGACACCCGGTCGGCTTTCACAGCATATCGCCATGCCTATATCTACTGCCGAGGACATGGTCCCCGAGACGAGCCCAGCTAAATCAGACTATAAGCTTTTTGATATGGATGACTCCCCGGAGCCTTCTNGAAACGTGGAGTAAGGGACGATGCTGCCAAGGTTCGCAAGTCTAATATTACAGCATCCAAGAAAGGCGCGGTATCAAAACAGGCACGGGTCGTGTTTTCTGGAGAGTCAGGAAGCGCGGCCCTGAGCTCTAGTCTACCTGTGATCCCTTCCATCAAACCTATCCTCGCAGCGCCATCACATAAAGTCCCGTCCTCGACAGGCAATTTGCAAAGCGCTGATGTGGACGCTCCTGATTCATCGCCAGTGAGGCCTGCAACTCGACGTGCTGCAAGGAAAGCTCGCCAAGCTTCTGGTGTTGTGTTTGATACCAAACAGAACGAAGGCCAAGGTAGTGACGATGATGTAGTAATGATTAACCCGCAGAAGTCCGTATCGCCTATTCGCCAGTCAATTGAGACCGAAATAAACGTTCCCGCAGATACAACAGAGCTGCTTCCATGTCCATTTTATAGCGCTGATAAGCCGTGTAATGTGAAGGATCACCAAGCCTATTATCACGACGAAGAGATTCGGCAGATGTATCTGAAAAAGCATCGGCCAACTGCTCCCATAAGATCCAGTGGTATAGCCAGCTCTGATATTCCTGCTGATGGTTCCAAAGATTCGGTATCTCTGCCTTCCACACAACATAGCGGTAAGGGTGAGGAAACTTCGTCTCATCCCCCTACTACAGCCAACTTGAAGTCATCGGAAAATATATCTACATCCGTCACCCATGATTCGAATCTTCGGCGCTCGGCCAGCTCGTCTCTTTCTAAGTTGTCGTCGGAGTATGATAATGATGAGTTCTTCACTGCTGCGATGGAGAGTAGCAATCCCCGAGATCGTGAAGATAGGAGCAGATCGAGAGATACAACTGCAGATATGGGTGGCAATGGAACCCCTGCGCGAGAATCTGCAGAATCAATGCCCCCGCCTACTGTCAGGCGTAAACTATCATTTCCTCAAGGACCGCTCACAGCCAGCCAAACGAAGTCTAGAGATCAAGAAATGCAGAGTAGCAAGGCAGAGAAAGCTGCTGAAAACCCGAAAATCAGTAAATCGATCGCAAAACTCAGTGCACAGAGCTCGCGTGGCAATTCCAGGTCGTCACGGAGCACTTTGAGCACCACCGACGTGTCTGAGGACGGCAGCAGTATTATAGTGGAACGGACACCTGTCCGTCCTCAGCGCCCAGCTCGCTCCACTCGCCGAGCCTCCATAAACTACGACACGGAATCCGATAGTTCGAGATCCAGCTCCCCAGATATCCCCGTCAAAGAACCTCCAAAGCTTCCCAAGGCCGTCGATCTTCAAAAGGTTACCAACCCAACCCTCTTCGCCAACATGGCATTTGCCATCTCGTACAAAGGCGACACGGCGCAAGACATCTCCGACCGCTCAGCCGTCACGCGTCTCATCAAAACCCACGGCGGCCGCCTCGTGGACGGCTTCAACGACCTATTTACTGATGGACCTACCTCCCTTCTGACCACACCCTCCACTACCACAAAGCAGCCAAAGCAGCCGCTTCTCTCCCACAAACACAAACAGATTGGCGAACTGGCCCTCGCACCTGCCGCGCAGGACCTCGGCTTCGTTGCCTTCATCGGCGACCACTACACGCGCAAATCCAAGTTTGTTCAGGCGCTCGCACTGGGTCTCCCGTGCCTCTCCGGGCGCTGGGTTACCACGTGCGTAGCGCGCGGGCGGATCGTGCCATTCCTGCCGTTCCTACTCGCGGCGGGCGAATCGTCGTACCTCGGGGGCGCAGTGCGGAGTCGCCTGTTGGCACCTTATGATCCATCTACTGCGAGGTTTGATGAGACGTTTGCGCGAAGGGAGAAGCTGCTTGGTGGGAAAAGGGTTATCTTTCTCATGGGCAGGGGGAAGGCGGAGGAAAGGAAGAGGGCGTACCTCTTCCTAACAAGGGCATTAGGGGCGGGTGAGGTGAGGCGGGTGGCGAGTGTGAGGGAGGCGAGAGAGGTGGTGGAGGAAGGTGGGGGGTGGGATTTGGTGTATGTGGATGATGATCGTAAGGTTGCTGGGGCGGAGGCTGAGATTCTAGGTGGGGTGGATACGGGTGCGAAACCCCCGAAAGGGAAGGCCAAGGGGAAGGCGGGGAAGAGGAAGAGAAGTGATGAGGTAGAGGATGAGAAAACTGGGTCGGAACAGGGGAGTGAGAGGAAGAAGGTTAGAGTTGTGGGAGATGAGTTTGTGGTGCAGAGTCTTATCTTGGGGTGTTTGATGGATGAGGAGTAGGCTTCCTTGTCGGCGCGAGGTTGCAAAGTGGTGTTTCATTGTATGCACTATACTTGTACGGATACATGGAGCATTCTTAGGCGCGGGATCTGGCATCAGCTACTACTGTACTACTCGCATATGTGGCAAGGAGGGGTGGGCGGGGATACCACCTGCTTTGGCGTTGGGAATATTACTATTACATAGCTTTGCTGCTTTGCTTACATAGTTGCTAGATGTATCGATATAGAAGTAGGATGTCTACAATTCGCAGTATCACATTCAGTTTACACAAGAACTTGGGGTAATAACGATTAATTTTTATCCTATTAAGACACCTCGGGTGTGGCGAACAGAGCATCCAGAACACCCACAATTACCACCTTGCAGCTAAACCTCAATGGTGAAGTCAGCAGCCAAGCCCTTTCCAACCTGTACAACCACCGCTCCCGAATCCGCCTCGACGGTAGACTTGCTCTCAACACCATTAATCTTGGATCTCTTGCCAACGCCCAGGTTGAGTCCAAGGAAGGTAACCTGTCTAATCTCCACACCGGAATCATACCCGTAGTGGCCCTTGACCTTGAGCTTCTTGCCGTTAAAGACAAACTTCAAGCTCGTCGTTCCCTTCTGGACGAGGCTGATTCCGTCATCGAGGTACAGCTCGCCCTCGGCCTTTCCATCAGCACCAACGGCGACGATGAGCTCGAAGTCATTCTTGCGGAGGGCGGTGGTGGTCAAGGCGCTCTCGACACGCTGGGCGACGATGGCGCCTCCGCGGTAGTGGAGAGGGATATCCGAGGTGCTGAGGTTCTCGAGGACGATGCGTCTGCCCTGGCCCTGGACCTTGGCGTGGGTGTAGAAGTCGTAGAAGATGTCCTTGGGGAAGTAGGCGGAGACGGAGGTGGAGTCCTCCTCGATGACGGGGCTGACGAGGATGCCGGGGCCGAAGAAGTACTGGGTCTCGATGCCGAAGGTGTTGGTGTCCTTGGGGTATTGGTAGAAGAGCGGGCTGACTAGCGGGGTACCGTCGAGGGTCTGGTGGTGCAGCGCCGTGTAGATGTAGTCGAGCAGGCGGTAACGGATGTCGATCGCCTTGCGGGCAGCCTCGGCGACGCTGTCCCAGCGGTAGAACTCCTGGCCGATGTTGGGGATGTAGCCGTTGTGGTTGCGGTAGAAGGGGGCGAAGGCGCCGAGCATGGCCCAGCGGGCGCAGAGGGTCTCGGTGGTGTTGTCGGCGAAACCGCAGACGTCAGAGCCGACCATGGGGACTTGGAAGACGGAGGCGAAGGCGAGCATGCCGCTAATAGTGATGCGGTATCCGTTCCAGTTGCTGACGTTGTCACCGAGCCACTTGCCGACCTTGGTGCCGGCGCCGGCGAAGGTGCTGCGGGTGATGATCAGGGGGCGCTCGGTGGGGCGGCGGAATTCCATGGCTTCGCGGGAGGCGACGGACATCACTGGGTTTTGTTAGCTAGTGTTCAGGTCATGGGTAATGGAGAAACGGGACGTACTTGAGCCGTAGAGGTTGTGGGTGTCGTACATGGCGAGACCGTTTTGGTGGATGACATCGGTGTTGACGGTGTGGTTGGAGATACCACCGCCTGCCGCGTTATCCTCGGTTGTGAATGCCGCCTTGTTGTGGATGGCGTACTTGGGGAACAGTAGGTCTCTGCCTGGGAGACCAAGTTGCTGTCCTGGTGCCTGTCGCTCGGCCACCTTGGCGGCTCCTACCACGACTGGGGCCTCAATCTCTCGTCTCACCTTGGGTGTTGTGCATGGTGTTCCAGCGGGCTGGAAATCACAGGGGAAACCCGGGATTTCTCTAGGTGGTGAGCGCACTGCCGGTGCCTCAGGAGGGAATCCAACGGCGGCAGCAAATGGCTATGTGTAATATTAGCGGATGCACTTGTTTGGCAGAAAGAGGATTCATACGTCGTCACAAGGGAAGTTGCAAGGGAAGTTGGACGGCTCGTTCATGTCAATCCACAGTCCATCAATGTTGAGTCCGTCAGCGGCGGCGAAGAAGGAATCAAATTCACTGTTCCACCAGTCCTGGACATTGGTGTGGAACCAATCCGGGAAAACTGATACACCAGGCCATACAACGCCCAGCCAGTTGGATCCATTGTCGCGCTTAAGGAAGATATCTTCTGCAATGCCACTGTGGTATGCCGGGTAATCTTGGTATGCGACTGCCGGGTCGACCATAACAATCTGCTTCTGGTCGTGGTCATGGAGATAATCGTTAATTGCGCGGCTCTGGTCCAGAGAGAATCGCTCGGGGTCAAGCGAGAAGACCTAAAATGTCAGACGTGATACCGAGATGGGGATACTAAGACTCACCCTTCTTCTGTCCATGTAGTCGATATCGATCCACATTGTCTCCAAGGGAATCGCAGCCGCGGAGTAATTGTAAATCACTTCCGCAACTTCATAAGCATCCTGGTACCCATATCGGCAGTTGTGGTAGCCAAGTCCCCAGTATGGCATCATGGCGGGCAAGCCCGCGACTTCAGCGTACTGTTTAGCGACAGCCACTGGAGTCGGTCCAGCGACGAAATAGAAGTCCAAAACGCCACCGAGGGTGTTGTACTCCAAGTACTGGTTCTTGCCGTTGTCGTTGTCAATCTTGATATCCATACCATTGGAGTTGAGGAAGAAGACGCCATGGCTGCCCGAGGTCCTGTGGTCGTAGTAGACGGGGTGGTTTCCGTACAGGTTGGCACCGGCTGGGATAGCGTATGAATCTTGCGACCAGAGAGTGCGGATGTAATCAGTGGTGTTGAGGCGGAACGAGTCAGAATGCTCTCCCAGGCCGTAAAGGTTGGGGTTCTCTGGGAGCTTGGTCCTCAGGCGGAGGTACTGGGACTCAAAGACGATGCTTGCTGCAGAAGAATCGAAGAGGACTTCGCCAGTCTTGGTGCGAGTGATGGAGAAGGAGAATGGGTTTGACTTGTACTTGAACTGGATATTGGATTTGGCACCCTTGACTCCGTTCTTCGCCTTGGGGCGCGGGAAGACGCTCTCTGGGACCTGGTAGACGCTGTTGGCGGCATCTTGGATCTTGACGTGGATGCGGTCGTCTTTGTTTACGCGTTAGATGCCAATTGAGTTGTACAAAGGTGTCACTATCACTTACCAGTCTCGTACTCGACCTCCAAGGTCAGGCTCTTCAGATCATCACCGTAGACATTGCACGCCTTGCCGGCGAGCTTCAGGTCAGCAGTCAGAGTGGATTTGCCAGTCTTGATGTTTGAGGCCTTGTAACCGGGACATTTTGCCAAAGGATCGCCATTGGATGTAGTGCGGTATTCAATTGAGGTGGCAGAGACAGCCGCGGCAGCTGCCAAAACCCAGGAAAGTGCGACCTTCATTGTGATGGGGGATGGTGGTGAGGTGAGGTGAGGTGAGGTGAAGATCACAAATCATCCGGGTCATACCTCGACTTTAATACTCCAGCCAGCAAGGTAGTAAATTGGAGTAACCTTGCACGGTAGGAAAACTACGCAGCTCAATGGACACCACCAAACGCCAAAAGCTCTGGTACTGGGGTGGTGTCTTACCCCTCAATCCCCGCATCCGAGTGGATACACGTCAACTCTACTGACAGTAGGTAGAGTACTCTAGTAAAAGTGTAAAAGGCCCGAAATTATCCCCAAGGCCGACAGCGAGCCAGAAGGACCGCGGTGATCCGGTGTGTTCCGCGGCGCATAGAGAGAGGCTCATAGGGCTTATGCTTCGTATAATCTGCATGTTCCCCAGCTTAGTTGTCGCAGGCCAAGAATCCCATCCTGGCTCATCTTTCTCCCTGCCTGTGGCTTGAGAATAATATGCGACGGGCCGAATTTTTAAGGTACCAAGGCCGTTGTTGGGAATTTCTATGTATGCATAGTACTAGTAGCCTAATGACTTTGTATGCTCATCTTCGTGCATATCTTCATATCTTCATAATCTGTATATCTTCATCAGCATCATTTCTTCTTCGCGTGCTTTAGCTTACTGTAGCTCCTGCGGCCTGTCGTCGCTTACTATAGCTTACTGTAGCTCATGTAGCTATACCGAAAGAGTAAGTGCCGTGGTGGTATTTCGGCCATATCCCGCAGCGGCCCTAGAGCAGAATAGGGAATTGGCCGTAGCTTACCCCGCAACAAAACAAACTTCCAACCAAGTCCAACTTGGCTTCAGTTTAGCCGTTGTTAGCCAGAGCCAATGCTGCAAAGCTGTATAGTCGTCTAGAGAAGAAAGTCCCTAGGTTTGCCGGTCTGAGATTTGACAGCTGCATGACTGACACATCCATAGGCAAAGCGAGACAAGGGCACGCTCAATCACCAATATCACATGAAGCACAGCCATACATACCCCAACAATGCCGCCAGCCACTTTCCCTCCCGCGTAATTTGTTCGCTGAAATAAAAAAGATCGTCGCCAGTCTCCAACTTCCCCTCCCGCCCAGCCAACTCCGCAACTCTCTTCCCCCTGTCCCGTCCCAAAAACGGGCCGAAAAATATAAAATTCCCCCGACGACAGGAACTCGACCCATCCAGCGACCCGTCTGCGATCCCGTGCAGAAAAAGGAAAACGTTTTTCCGTCAACATGCTTGTGCGTACCTGTCAATGATCCTCCGTCTTATGTCTAGATTTGTCGAATGGGGACATTGGATTGTCGAATAGGACGTCTTACCGTGTGGTGCCTGTCTTGACGCTTCTTGCCTCGGCGCCGATGGCCGAGGAGGCACGGTGCATGTCGACCTCGTGTTTATGACCCTTACGCCACGAGGGATAAGTCTCGCCGCGGCTCTAACGATTATGGCACTTCGCGAATGAATCAGACGCCGCATGGGGTTTGTGAGCTGATATCCACATTACCACCGGTCGGCTCCGAGTTGGAATGAGTCTGTGGGTTTGTGATTTTATATTTTATATGAGCTTTTCGTTTGAGCCGGGCTTCAACCACTATTTTTATCCCTCGAACTCTCAAAGTCGGTCTATACAAGTAATAAGAGATATCTCGCAAGGCATGTTCTCGTGCGGACCTAAATTTCCGAGGAGTCATCCGTGGGATCGGGAAATAGTTTTTGAAACTCCCCATCCGTCCGTTCCGGATCTTCGCATCAACTGGACACTCAGATTAATCTCTCGGGCACTATGCGCTGTAATAGTTATATTATGGCATTTAGAGAAACAACTGACTTAGGAGATTAACCAGGAAAGACAGTCCCGCCACCCACTATCACAGGTGTCAGTGTTACCAGGCACGGTCTGGCTGCGGCTCTGTTGTTGTTGGGGACACGACCAATAGATGATCATACACTCATAAATTAGTATATAACAGATGACCCCCCCTTACTTCCAACAAAAAAGATTTTATCTTTCGTATCAATTTCTACCCTATCTACCGTGACTCCTATGATTTCAGCCCTCTCACGAACCCATTGTATACCCACAAGGGCGGTCAACTCCGTTGATTTATATTTTCAAATTTGTTGAGCCCAGATTGTTAATACCAGATGCCAGTCTATAACATCCATTTAACCTTTCAACCAGTCCCAATGCCCAAGCAAATTCTGTGTCGCCGTCGTTTCACACTGCAAAGCTTGACTCTTCATCCCCAGGAACGCGGGCCACAAATCCGGGGTTGCAGATCCCCTAGCGGATATTTCTGGCCCCAGCCCGCAACGCTCAGACGCTAGAACATTAGATCTACCGACGACATGACCTCAAACATACTTCTGGCAGCAGTGGCAAACGTGGTATACCTGCGCATTTGCAGATCATTGCGAAAGAAAGGTGAAGATGAGGGGAAGGTTAAATTGATGCCGTCGACGACGTCGACGATCAATGCCTAACCGCGATAATAAACCAGCGAGACCCTCATACTTGAAACGCTGTCGGCTGAATTCCACCTCAGTTGTCATACGATTATTATAAAAGAGACGTAAGACCCTCCCCATCAGTCCAATACATCAAACCACAAACACAACTGCTCAAAACACGCTACCCCAACAACCCACCGCCCATCATGTTCCCCAAAGCCCTCCTCGCGCTCGCGCTTTCCCTCCCTCTCACCGTCACCGCCCTCAAAGCCTCCTTCACCGAATACGGCGAGGGCGACTCCATGGGCTCCCCCAACTGCGCCACGGCCGTCAACGCCTGCGGCGAGCCTGGCAGCGGCTACACGGCCGCTTTGAGCCAATCTCAATTCGGTGCCGGGCCCGGCGACGGCGCCGGTCCGGCGTGCGGAACGTGCTACAAGCTGACTGTGACGACGGATCTGAGCGGACAGGCAGTTGCGGAGAATAGTGTTACGGTGCGAGTGAACAATTTGTGTCCGACGGATGGGAATCCAATTTGTAGCGTGCCGAATCAGTATGGGGCCGAGATACACTTTGATTTGTGCAGGGATTCTGGGGCGACGGCCAACTTTTTTACGAGTAGCCAAGCGGGGATTGGAACGGCGGAGCAAGTGAGCTGTTAGGTGGGAGAAGGAGATTGAGAGAATAATGCGATGTGAGATTGTTTATAGCTGGGAATCCTGGGAAATAAAATAAAATAAATGTGGTGGCTGCGGAACACAGTGCCGTAATATATCTTGCATTTCTAAGCTTTTTATAGAAGCATTAAGCCACCCAAGAATCGAATATATCTGTTCCATATATTGTAGCTATTTCCCAGCGGCGGGAAAGTAAGCCGTGGTCCCAGATTAATAGTAGTCTGACCTATTATCAGTCCATGCTGGGCGCAAATAGTCCGCCTCAAAGCCCGGGTCAAACGCGGACTCGACGACACCGAGCACTGTCCAATCAACCGTTAGGCTCGCGCCTACAGCATCCTGCGCCCAGAGACTGACGGCGATTGTGTTGTCACCATGGTAATCTAAAATTCCAGGGAAAACTGTTCCAAAGTCAGTGAAGAACGGTATCAACTGGAGGATAAAGAGAAACTAACCTGGGAAGGTGATTTGATTGCCGATATGTGGGATATACTTTCCAAACATGTACCCGTTCACATAAACCTGTGCTCGCAAATGCACCCCGGTCGGAGAACTGAGCAAGAGGCCAAGAGAGACATCGATACCCTTTGGAATGTCAAGGGGCACGACTGTGCGGTAGAAGTTGGCTCCATCGGTGCTGAGTCCCGTATCCGGTGTGCCCTCCTTCCAATCCGCGTCGTCAAAGCCGGGTAAATGCCATCCTAGACGTTCACCGTGCAGGCCACCCTCGGCATACACCCCGCGAACAGGGTCGATATTATCTTCTCCACCCGCATTTCCAGCAACTTTCCAGGACGAGAACTCGCCTCCTCCGACGAGAGTTGCGTTGTAGATTCCACGTGCAATGGTTGCGCCGTCTCTCAGGTCTTTGCCCATGTGGTCTTGGATGACAAAGAGAACATTATCGGAGTCAGCATTAAGAGTTGCGTTGGTGAAGGAGAGCTCGAGAGCGCCAGTGGAGTTTTTGTTGGTGCCGATCCAGGACCCGATGTAGTTATTGTTCAGGTATGCGCTCCATCCGCTGTATATCAATTAGCAAGGAGGGCATTCAAATTAATGGGCTCTCATACACAGAGGTTCCGCCAATAACTTCCAGGAAAACACCGGTGGCAGCTGCTCCAGAGAATCTACCACGCCAGAGAAGGTTGCCGTGATGAAAGCCTGAGGTGGTCAGCTAAGTAACCGGATACACTGAGCCATGCTTACCATATTCGTCCGAGTAAAGAACTGGATATGTCGCGGGGGGGGTCGGGTTTTCGGTAGTCGTATGGTCCGCATCTGAGAATATTAGCATCTTCACATAGGTAAAATAGTTTAAAGGCTCACCTGTCCACTTCGAGTCGTCGTAGTCTGCCTTCCGCTCTGGCAGGCCATCATTAACCTTCCAGCTTGTAAGTGCAGGAAGACTGGATTTGACCGAGTCCACGGAATGTGCCGAAGCCTTTAGAGTCCCGATGAGACTTCCATAGAGGGTTTTTCTGGTCTGGATCTTCTTTCCATTGAACGTGATTGAGTTGACTGCTCTTGGGGCAAAAACTTCGAGAGCCGTCTTCTCAGACCAGTCTCCAGTAATTTCGATTGTCTTCTTTTCTATGGCTACGTTTCGCACAAGATATGGGCCCTGGACAACGACTAATGTATGTTAGTAAATCAATATCAAGAGAATTCAAAATATGTGCCTTACCTGTTGTGTTTTCATAGGTAAATGGGTTGTTCGACAAGCTCGGCACCCAGGTATCATAAGCAGCAGACCTATCGATAAGGACAAACCGAATGCCAGTTTCAAATTGCAAGACGCAGGATCCCTTGGACTGGGTATAAGAGGTAACAACCCCTTTGCGTCCTTGCTTGAATTTTATATTGGAGCAGCCATCCTTCTTCAGAACCAAAGGAATCCTTGTACAGTCCAAGAGGAACTCTCCACTTTCGCCAGCCGGTAACCAGAGAAGAACGATGGGCTTTTTGTCTTGAATTGAAACGGTCAATACCTCTGCCGTGGAATAAATGAGTTTCTCTTTCCCAACGCTGAAATCGGTGACGATAATCTTCGATTCTCGGCCATTGAGGACAATATCACCGCCGTTCTGGGGGACAGTCAGTCTACCTGCGGATGTGGACACGTCCAGTTTGAAAGGGCTTCGGTCAAGCGATGGTGACAATGCATGAGCCGTAACATAGAAACCAGCATTGGTGTCGGGGTTGCGAAGCTCTGTTGTCATGATAGCTGAGTTCGAGGCATATTTTGTGCCATTGTTAACGCGGTCGACTTTCGTCAAATCTCTGGCGACACGAAGGAATTGTGCGAATAACTTCGTCTCGGAATACTTGTCGGCAACGAATCTAGTCTCGCCTACCAATTATATTAGTGGCAGGTTCGCTGATTATTTTTCATGCATATACTTACTGATTGGGGCGCTGTAGTCGTAGCTAGTTCCAACACCTGGGAAGGGAATTCCGGCTATTTCGAGTCAGTATTAACTATTACTCGACCGCTAGGTCGGATGACATACCCCTATTCACGAGTCAGTAGTTGTAATCAAAAGCTTCAGAAAGAATCCCCACCAGCTAGTTCCTCCAAATGCCATGTACACATTCACAGCTGTAATCTTCTGGGCAACATTATGTCTATAGAAAACATTAACCCACTCGGGGCCAGTGTTGTTCACACTTAAGATTGTTAGCCTGCTATCAATAGCATATACTCGAGACGGGATAAAATCTTACCAGCCTCCCTCGGGGCCTCCCCAGGGCAAATAGCTCCCGCCTTGAAACTCAGCCAAGAAAGATGGCTGCGTTGGAGCGACGTCTTGGAAGGACGTGTAGTATTCGAATGTGGTGAAGTCTGGCACGTTTCCATTGGTCCCAGTGCACTCCGATAAGTCACAGCTCCAGCATGAAGGGTAATGATCCGCAGAATAAATATCGACATTGCCTCCCTCGTCACTGTAATCCTTGGACCACGACTTGGTATTCATGTTTGGGTTATTGTGAATGAGCGGGACATCGATTCCGTTCCTTCTTGCAGATGCCTCCATGAGTTCCATGTAGTCGATGGCCTCGAGATTAGGAATTTTCAAATCACGGTCGAGCCATTGGTTTCCGAATTCATTTTCGATCTGGTATATGAAAACATTGCCTCCGTTGGTGACCTGGTGCTTGGCAATTATCTGCGACATCTTGTCCATGTATGGCGTCCAAGCATCCGTGTACCGGGTATCGTTGTTGCGAAGCTCACCGTATTCTCCAGTCGTAACCCATCCTGGAAATCCACCAGCCGTAGCTTCGGCGTTGACGTATGGGCCAGGGCGGAAGAGGACGAAGAGACCAACCTCCTTTGCAATATCGAAGAGGCTTTCAAAGTCATGGGCACCATTCTCGAAGTCTAGAGATCCATCTTTTGCACTGTGGTATCCTAATTACAGTTAGGGTCTAGGTTACCATCAGGCGTTCTGTCAAGGTCTCACCCCAGTTGCCGTAGAAGCTAATGGTGTTGAAGCTATTGCCGTCAGGATCTAGCAACTAATATGATATATGCGGCTTAACCTACCCAGCTGCCTTTACTTTCTGAAGAATATCAATCCATATCTCGGGGACTGGGGCTCTCCAGTAGTGCATCTAGATTATAACAATCAGATTGATCCAATCAGCAGGCGGTGAAGTCCATACCTCCCCAGACCAAATGAATAGCCGCTCTCCATTGATTTTGAAGCTGTAATGATCCCTTTGGAGTTGTTAGTCTCTTCAATTCCACAAGCCATATTTAAAAGGAAATTCACCATTCGACGACCTTATTAAGGCCATCATTGTGCAACGGCCATTCTTCGCCTGAAACTACATTCACAGCCAAGCTCTGGACGAGCAGACACGACAGGAAGCTAATCAACCTCATGGCGACGCGTTAAAAAGACGGAATAGCAAAAGGTAAACAACATGATTGCAGCTTGATCTTATCTTATACAAAATAAATGTTAATTGACATTAGCAGTTGGTGGATAAATAGCTACCCCATCTCCAAGCTTTTTTGAGATGATCCATATAACGGATTAATTTAAACCGTTGCAGTTGGCTGGTTAGGTGCTTAAAATCACGGGCTATCAAGGTCCGACCAGCGAAGTGCTCCCGATGCGAAGGTGCAAGGGGCGGACTGGAAGTGGGGTAGTGCGGGGTAGGTCCAATGGTTGTGGAATAAAGATGTTTACATAAGCAACTATATTCTGACAAGCTGAAGTTATAAACGATTTCTATATCTCCTTTTTCCCGGTCTTCTTGGCTGTCCAGTTTTACAACAATTATGGAGACGAGCTTCCAGTGTGTATGACGACATGATTGAACTTCAACTGCCATGGAATGATTAGAAATAGTAAGTCTCTCCAATCAGCACAAAATCAAAACGTCAACATCGACTCCTTCTTTCCCAGCCACCATCAGCCCACACTTAAAGCAACACCCCTTGTCCCTATTCAAAATCACGGCATTCGTCCCCTGCTCCGAACACCAAGCTCTTGCAACTGCCTGTGCACCATGGCCCGTTGCATTGATCACCGCGATCTCATTGACCTTGATCTCCAACGCATCGAGCTCTGACACTTCGTAGATAGTCCGGATGTATAGCTCAGTATATTTCGGATCGATCTTGTGCGTTTCGTGGCACGGCGGCGCAGCAACGAAGAAGCTATTGGTGTAAAGCGTGAAGGAGATTGTCTTATTGGCCTTGGGCAGGAAGAAGTCTAGCTTCGCGCGGTACGCCGTCACCGAACCGTCTATGTCTGGGTTAAGCTCCTCCGTGGGCACAGAGTCCATATGCAACCCCCGTAAAACGCAAATCTCTTCGGATGCCGGAGGGATCACTGCGTCCTCCCAGTTCATGCGCCCATCTGATGGCACGTAAGGTGGGTCACCACCGGCATAATCTTTCAGGTTCATATCTGCAGAATGTGTGAACACTTTTACTAGCGCAGCAGGCGTCGGGTAAGTCTCAAGCCCGGTGGGCGGCATGCATGGCCCCACCCAGCCGCCTATTTCGTGAAAATCCGGGACGACGGCGAGGACCTTTCCAACTATGGACCGGCTGCGCCAATACGAGACTTGGGTGAATATGAAGCCAAAGTTTGCGTGGCGTGTTTGGACGGTTCTAGCCGGTGCTATCTTGTTGAGCGAGGGGCATGCTTGGTGGAGGCCGAACATCAGTGCCGTGGGGAACATTGGTCCAGGGAGGGCTAGGCCCGCTACCCAGTCCCAGGTACGTAGGTCGACTCGTGTTCCGTGTTGCACGAAATCGTCGAGGGTCTTACGAGCTTCGGCTAGAAAAGGCCATTTCATCGTCTCAGCGAAGGACAGCATGGCGTCGACTTGGCGACGGCGTACATCCATACGGACCAAGAATTCGATGGTGCCGTCGTTATCTTTGATTTCGAGTTTGCGCATCCATAAATCAGCGACAATCATGTTGTATATAATTTCGCGAGTTATGCCGCCGTGCCAGCGACCCTTATCCCGTTCCAGTCTGAGTGTGAGCTCCTTTGCATGTAATAACTGGTTCAAGAAGTCGACCAGGGTATAGGTTGTGCTTGGATCAACCTGGTTTCGAAGAGCGACAGCTGCAACGCTGCCTGAGTTCTTCTCGAATGAAAGAAATATATCTTCTTCGCCTAATGGACCCAAGATATCTGATATCTGATGGCGAATCTTGACACCCTCTCCTGGATCAAGCCAAACAACTCTGCAAACTGTTAGACCCTTGGTTCAACAAGTAAATAATAGGCAACTAGTCACATACTCACTGGGGCCCACCAAATTCTTAACCTGCTGGTGGCCAATTTCCTCTGTCCACCTCGACCCCAGCCCTCCATCCGCCGCAATCTCGGCCCATCTATCGACCAAATCGTCAAATAGCGCGCCCGGCGTCCCACACGCACGTACCCATTTTTTAGGCGGAGTATCGGCATCGTCTACTTCTTCAAGTCGCATAAATAGATATTCCCTCGATAATCCTTCAAGGGATACAGAAGCGGGAGCCCAGCCGGGGTATCTTGGATCTCCTTCGGGGTCGACTTCCAAAAGTCTCTGGCACCATGGAAGGAGATTTGATGGTATGTGGATCCCATCTGTTATGGTTTAGAGAATGCTAAGGGTTTGGTCTGAAGTAGTCACTTACCCATTACATTTGATTCTAGTTTTTGGGCTGGCTGACCCGGGTCTTCAACGTTTACCCGCCATAACTGGAAGGAGGGAATTTGGGCTCCGGAGGCTAATTTTTGTATAACAAGCGCACCAGTATTATCATAAGGCGGGCCTGCTCGCATCGATAGTCTCTCTGACTCGACGGCTGGTAGAGCTGCCGGTATTGGGGCAGCTGTAGTCTGTTTGGTCGCCGCAGCTGGGGCTTCCAGGGCCGGTGCATTAGGGGGTTGGCTGGATTCTAACGCTCCGGAAAGAATTTCTAGTCTCAGACTTGCCGTCTCTGATACCAGATCATTAATATCATCCGAGGCCTTCACAAGACTTTGAAGTTCGCCGACGTCAGTGCTCTGCATAATATCCGTACGCAGTCGAACCTTCGTCTGATGTCGAATGATGGGAAGCATGTGATTGAGACTGCTATTAATGGCCTTCAGCTCTTCAACAAGACCCCGGAAACGTTTCTCATCTGACACAGCCCATGGCATTTTAAAATCCTTCGGCCCCTGCAGCAGACCCCCATGATACCTGTTGTAGGTTCCCCTGAAAGTAAATCCAAGCAGCTGATCAAGGCCATTCCCTGCCCCCTGATTCACACGCTGAATAAGTCCATACCGATCTTTCAACTTCTCGGAATCCTCGAAAATTTTGTTGAAGCAAACCAACAGCCCCGACACGGCCGTTCTCAGATACTCCTCACCCAGAGCCACGTTTAACGCATCGTCTCGCTGTTCTGGCGACCCATCCAAACCAACCGACTGTCCCCAGATGATAAGTCGCACCTTTTCAAGCTCAATTTTGACTCGCAGGACCTCATCCGTCGCGCTGAATTGTGCGGCAGACCTGACGCCATCAAAAATTCCAAGCGCGGTGGTAAACAGAAGCGAGACGCCGGCGGCGGAGACGACTGCACTGGGGAATTCCATCTCGCGCGTTAGTTGACGATAATCTGGAGATTTGGGGTTCGTGAAAGCATAGTGATATGTAAATTTACAAGGCGGTTATATAAATTTATATTTTGTCTGTAAGGCGTTTTCGTTGTGAGTATTAAGCCAGAACGTTATCTCGACTGAGAGGCAGCCAGGCACAGCCACCGCCAAGGCGGGGTAATAAGTGAGAGATGCTGACCATCGCCCAGGAACGTCGTTGAACTCCAGGAAACTATGATTTGAGCGATGCGGATTTTTGTTATTATAATAGGATAATCAAACAGAGCAGTTATTTCGTCAGAGTCCAGCATTTTGATTTTGTGATCCCTGTGGTTTGACGCATGACATCTTGTTTACAAAGACGGAGGAACACAGCTCATGATTCCGAGTCACCCTTATCACAAATGGCAGTTTGAGTAGTGAGTAGCCCACAAAATTGTAATAAATTCAGGTGAACTTGTATTCTTAAGGTAGTAGCTTGCAACTCTAAAAGACGTCCGACACATTCAAGCTAGAGTCCCTTCTTCTCCAGTGCCAGGAAATAGACAGGGTCGTGCGCTATAGCGCACGACCCTGTCTACCATCCCTGCCTTTACCACCACAAGCATGCAAACAGCAAAATCAAGTATTCCCAAACAGGTATATCCTAACGCCATGAATCCTCGCCCAATACAGTCGGCACGTTTTCCCCCCAAGGCAAAACTTAGGTCCGCGTCGAGTGAGGCTTAGTTATAAGTGATGCGACCCTTCTTACCAAACGCCAAGCTCCAGCGCTTCATACCCCAGCGGCGCACGTAAAGCACGCGCGGGATGATGGTGTACTGGTGCATCGTGTGTTGGACGTGGATACCCATGTTGAGATATTGTTGTTGTGGCAAAAGTGGTTGATGGAGGCTTGTATCTATAGACTAGTGTCAGTTTCGCTCCTAGGCACGACGGAGGCACAGAAATCTCACAGTTTTGGTTATATTTGAGGAATCGGAAATCTGTTTAATGGAGAGATGTTTTCGAAGGAGAGATTGTTGTCATCGCTCAGTTTTATCTATTTATTTGTCTCAAATCAAGACTTGGAATCAGGCGGGTATCACGTATGCCAAGCATTTCCATAACCAAGGGAGTATCGTGGCTGTGCTTAGTGTACTGGGGTTTGCGGGGCAGAAGCAGTGTGATGTGTGGCTTGTGAAAGAGCTCTAGCCACAATTCGAGATTGAGATGGCCCTTCATGACTCGCGAACTTGGAGATCTCGTCACAGGGGATAGGCATTGGTTTGCGAAGACAACATGGAGACAAATACCTCGACCTTTTTAATACTTACGTCTCTACTAACCTTATCGTAAATATTCTATTGAAAAAAATCACATGGCTATCAGACGCACCTCCAATGGACAGCGAATCTAAGGTTTGACTTTCGACGTGTGGCCACCTAGTGGGCCAGGCCGAGAACTGTTTTTCGGGTCCTGGTTGTCATGTTGCCCGCTGCTGAAAGATTTTGCGGGCTCAGAATGTTACACTTAAGGCCCGAGACATAAGGGGAACAATCAAAGTTTGACATAAGATGGCATAAGCTTTCAAATATTAACATAAATTCCACTCTACTTTACCCCATAAACGTCATGCCCAGATCAAGCAATTGACCCCCAGCCCCTGCTCACTCGCCATCCTCACCGCGCAAGCAAAGCACGTATCGTCTCCCTTTCTCACAACCGCATGTTGAGCGTTCTCCGAGCACCACGCTCTCGCAACAAGTTCTCCCCCGTCACAAGTCGCATTGATAATAAGCACCTCGTCAGGAATCTGCTGCAAGTTCTTCAATTCCTGAATGGTGCAAACATTCTCAAACCTCTTCATATCATTCGAATGCTGAAAATGAGGCCCATTGATGCAAGGATGCGATGCGACAAAGGAGGGCTTGCTGAAAAGTGTGTATGTAACTGGCTTTCCGTCCACTGTGAAATCAATGCTGGCTCTGTACTCCTGGTCCTGGGGCACTTCAAGCGGTGTTGCGGATTGAAGCTCCTTCAAATGAAGTTCTAAAAACTCGCACCGTTCAGATGATGGCTTTGGCGCCTCGGGAGCACTCCACTTTTCCATATTGTTCATATCTGCAAACCATTGCGGGGTAAGTGTTGCCGCCTCCGGCGTAGCCCATGATGAGGTCGACGTATTCCTAAACACGCTGTCGTCGTCGTAGTCAAATTCCCTCACGATAATCTTTCCAGGCTTGGTGAATCCTGCTACTGCAGCTTTGTTCCGTACCCATCCTGTTATAGAGTCTTCTATGGGTGCTGGGCAGGGGCCAACCCATCCGCAGACTTCCTTGATGCCTTTCATACCGGCGAAGACGCGCCCGACAGCAGACTTTGCTCGCCAGTAGGATTTGCCATCGATGACAAGGGAAGCAGCATAGTAGTCCGCAGAGCCCATGGAGCGGTGGGATGGTGTCGCTCCAACGAGGGCGCCCATGATATGGTACACGAATTGGTCGCCAGACAAAACCTGACCAAATATCCAGTTCCAGAGCGTCATAGATACCTGGGAACCAGTGCGGTACCCGGCATAGGCTCCTTCAGCGTATTCGCGCATCTCGGAGAATTTCGGCCACTCCATTGCTTCCGCAAACCGAATCAGGCCCTCGACTTGTCGTTCGTGGACCAACGAGTGGAAAGTGACATCAAAGTCGCCTTCATCAGGCAAGACTATTTTGACGCTTTCCATCCAGCGGTGCGCCATTTCAAGAGCTGCAAATACATTAGGCGTCATTCCGGCCATCCAAGTATCGCTGTTTTCGAGTCGCAGCCTTAGTTCGTAAGCAAGGACCATTTGAAGCAGGTAGTTTACAGCTGCACGAGGTTTCGTTCCATATAAATGGTGGCCAATAGAGCCTTCAATCGTCCAATCTTCAAAAATTTCTTTCCGATTTAGCATTGACAGCAATGAAGATACTTGATTCCCCATCGAATACTTATAATCATGATCAATCCAGATCTCGTCTTTCTTGCCGATCCATTTCTCCAACTCTTCGTAGTTCTGCTTATTCGTCCATCCCGGTGGCAGTTTGCGCAAGCCCTGAAGGACGATTAGTCGCTCGGCAAGCTGCCTAACAATGAGCGAAGGCGGTTGATGCGTCGATAGAAAGTAGGTCTCCGACTTTTGAGCAAAATTATCATTGGCCCAGTGCTGGAATTCAGAGGCGTAGCCAGCAGCTGTCTTCGATCCTGGCAATTTACCTATGTATTTACGGCCAGCCTAAGTTTTTATTATTTGTCGTTTCTCAGGTTCGCTCTAGGCCGGGTTAGGGGTATAATATACCTCTGGATCCCATCTCTCCGACCCTAATGGTCTACTTTCGTTTATTCTCTTGATTTCTGTAACATATTGCAACCCTGAATCACCAAAATGTTAGAAACGCACTCTTTTTCCAAGAAGCAATAATAAACCCACCCCACGCCAAATGCAGAGGCTTTATAACCTCTAATTCCTTCTCGATCTCGGAATTCCATTCATCACCCCTAATACCATCCCAGGTGACATGGCTGGAATACATATCATATATCTCAAGTATGGAAACCTCCAGCATGCCCTTGTTCTGCACATGTAGCTTCATCTCCAACTCCTCGACCCGTCTCACCAGCTCATCCATATCCATCGGCTGCGTCGAGATTGCAGAAGCCGATGATGCATCAGGGACGGCCTGTGCTTTCTCCTCGTTAATTTCTTCCAGTCGCTCAGTCGCAGCATCGCCAAAATCAATATAAAATAATAGAAAAGAGGCTTGCTCAATTAACTTCAGTTCTTCCGCATCCATACCATCAGATATATCGTTGGTTATTTGTTGCCGTGTAAAACTGTCGATGTCAGGCAGAAGGCAGGTGAGACCGACGTTCAACCTGCGGAGGTCTTCGACCAGGGGTGGGAAGAGCTTTTCATCGGCGATAACCAATTTTGTGGAGGCATTGAGTGCGGTTTCGGGAGCAGAGTTGAATCTCTCTAAGGTGCGCTTGAATGTTGTACGCGCTGTAATTTTGCTGCTTTCTGGGGAACCTGTCGTATTGGCTGCCTGTAATCTATATCGTCTTTTGAGTGACGGAGAGTCTTCAATGGCGCTCTTTATACATATCAAGACATCTGATATTGCGGCGAATATCCTTCGGTCTTTCAGTCGGTGATCAATCTCCGTTATGAAGGTTGTGTCTAACGCACCCTGATAATCGGTAGCCAAACCAACTGCCTGGCCCCAAATGCAGAGTCTCACCTGCTCTATTTCAAGGATGGTAGACACAAGGTCGAAATCGGCTTTGGACAGAAGCTCGAAGTCGGTTTGATATGGCGGACTGGAGTCAATGATGTCGAATAGCTGGGTGCATTCTTTGAACATAGAGATTAGACCAGCTATGCCGAGGGCGGGATCCATCTTGACTGTTATTTAGGAATTAATTACTAGGCTGTGATTCTCAAAACCGCGACAACAGAAAATATATCTCTTAATGTCGACAACAAGTTAACTTGGAAACATTTCTTCTGCGCCATCGGCCGACGGGCAGCACCCGTAAATCGCTCATGAGCCAAGAGAATCCAGCCTCATGGCGGAACACGTGTAGCTACAAAGATATATTTTTATATTGTCAGAGCATAGACGGGATGTTGTTGCAGTATGCGAATAGTAAGCCCGCATATCAATTGTTCCAGACGGGAAAGAGGGGCCGAAGGAAAGAGCTGTGGTGGGGTCGGCGGCGGAGCGCCCACAGCCTCCACCGAATGTGAATCCCTGTCTAGTCCAGGCTGTCGCAATTGTTAGATTCCAGAACGTCAACCTCTCGCTCTTGCGATATCAAACAATGGAAGAACGGTGAAAAGAAATATAGTGAAAGAAGAATAACCTCATTTTTAGTTTCCTGAGGGGGCTAATCACAAGGAAAACGAGCTCTCGGCGCCCATCATGTCTATCCCCATGCAGGTCTCTATCCCGCTTGCGCTTCATCTGAAGTGTCAAGTTTTATATGACATCTTTTCAAATACCAGATGGAACCCGGGAGAGGTGAGTCTTCATTCCCCATGCCCCGATGTCGTTTCTAGGCATAAATTGAGTGTTTGATAAAGAAATACATACAAACCCGCACCCTAACCGATTTCAACTTCATCGACTCCCAATCTGACCGCATCGACGCCACCATACAGTTTGGCGAGATCCTGCGTTTGCTATATGAACATCCCGACTGGTCACATATCCACGCTTTCTGCAGCAAGCGCTACTCCAAGCGGGAAATGCTCTCGAACCGCTCCGCGCGAGTGCTGAAGCCGTCGAAAGAAACGTTATCATATGGATACAACCTCAAAGATGCCACAGTGAACTTCAATACCGACATATCATCCGCTGGTCTCCCACAAGACTTTACTGAGCAGCTCATCCAAGCGACGGTCAAATCGGTTGGGGGCATGATGGGTCCGGATCCGCTTAACTGCTCCATCGGCCCAGCAATCAGCGTAGGCATCGGCGCGGCTTCGTACATGGATCTCATATACGGCGGTAACAGGCCTGGTACCTACGTCAACGGGCCGCCAGGGAGAGGGATTACGACGGTCAGAAAAGGCGGCCGCGGCCGGACTGCCGAGGACTGGAAGGCGCTGTGGGAGGTGATCGGTGACTGGGTGTACGAGAGCGAGGCGATGTCGCTCGTTAAATTCGGCGGGAGCAACTCTTACAAGCGCACCCCAACGGAGGCGGAGAATAAGGCGATGCATCCTGGTGCTAAGATACCGCGGTCACTTCTCCGGACTGATGCGATTCGTGGTGCAGATGCGATTCGGGATGTGTTTGACCAGTTTATCGATACGCCAACAAAGTTCCATGGGATCGAGTGGGATTTTTTTGGATCTGGAGGCGACTGACGAGGTTAATGCTGCGTTTTTGACTAGGTTTGGACCGAAGCCAGCTATCGCGAGGATGGCAGACGATATGCTGAGAAGGGTAAGCCTTGGGAGTTCTGATATACTTTCTTACAAATCGGTCTCTCCGAGCAGGCTCGGGTCATGTCCACAAACGTACAATGGGATTGACTGGGAGAAATGGCTACTTTCTGTTGAAGGCGGCTGTATTGTCAGGGTGGACACTGTTTTCCAGGTGAGTTAATCGTGTGGTGTGGTCCTCTGTTTTGTACTTACTCGTTCTAACATGGCAAAGGCTCTATGGGCGGTGATGCTCTTGACATATATGCCGCTGCATATAAAAATCTTGAGCAAAAACGAGAGTTATCCGAAGTTTCCTAATTTAGATTGCGTGTATTTGTAGTTTTATGAAACATAATGAGTAGACTTTTATACATTCAACATGCGTGTCTTGCCTTTCTCCAGTTCAGTATAGCTTTTCTCCGTGACCCCTATCTGAGCGTCGATGCCCTTGTCTCTGCTGGAATGTCTGTTCAGTGTCAAAAACCCAAGTAGGCTCATGATTCCAAGTCCGGGCATAAATGTAAAAAACTGCCAGATTCGGACTCCTCAATAAGTTCCAGTTATGTTTAGTGATCCTGTAAACTACCGTTCTTGGCTTAGATTAGATTAGTCAAGCCAATAAACGCCAAGAATATAATAAAATCACATGACCTCTGCAGATTTGTATTCATCACGTGATCAATCCTCAATCCGTCCTCGAATCCACACTTCAGTCGGACTTGCATCGGACTTGGGTCCGGAAAACCGGGACTCATGCATACTCACGATCCCGAGTCCATAATAGCTCATCTTGCGATGCTCTGGCATCTTAATTGAATCGACCTGGATGTTGGCATCGTCGGCCCAATTGTAGACAGATATACGTATCCTCCTAGTTCTCCCGAAGCCGCTTCCTCCACGTTGGGATGCCCTAAGTACCCAATTACCCAATTTAGCTATGCGGAACTCATCGGCAGTACAGCGATCCTTTCGTGCGCCCATCACCAATTGAGGTTAATATAAGATTATTTTTATGACGATGTCCGATTGTTCCGTATTTACAATGGCGAGGGAATTGTCGTGGACAGGATGACGACGGTTGGTTTTTTCGGGATCTAGCCGGCAGAACGGAACAGCTTCTCGAGAATGCAAAAATTGTAGAAGGAAGATCACGTATAATATTATAGAAGTGAGCGTAATGCTTCCTTAATTCTACGTACTATACATGGAGAAGAGAATTTTACTACACAACCTATCCTATTAGGATCCGATCCGATGGCATTTCTCCTCTCCTCTCCATTCCATCACCCTCCGCGTCTATATCTCCACACAAAACACACCCCCAGTCCACCATGTAATTGTAGTAAAGCTGTTTACATTGCGAAGAGGATCAAGAAGGAAACCATCAGGGCGAACAGTCCGGTGGCCTCAGCGAAGGCGAAACCGAGAATGGCGTAGGAGAAAAGCTGGCCACGGAGCGCTGGGTTCCTTGCGACACCGGAGATGAGGGCACCGAACACCGTTCCGATACCAGTTCCGGCACCGATGAGACCGGCAGCAGCAGCTCCAGCTCCGATGAACTTTCCGGCGCTGAGGACGGCAGCTCCGATGGTGATGGTCTCAGTGACGATACCGCGCGATTGGCCGCGGGTGACGTTGGAGGCGGTGTTGCGGAGCATGGCGCGGCTCATGAGGAGACCGTTGTTGCGGGCAGCAGGCTGGAAGCGGGAGACGGAGGTGGCTGGGCCTGGTGTCGAGAGTTAGCAATCAATGGTTGTTGCCGAGGGATTGAATTGAGGATTGAGGTCTCTAAAGTGTGTCAGAATTGGGTCTTTTTGACGTACCATTTGTGAAAGCTCGGCGAGCGATTGAGCTGGCTTGCCCGCCATTGAGGCGTGCGGAGCGGGTGGCGAGCTGGGCAATGGAGTTCATGATGACTGCTGATGGGATTTGATGATGGAGAGTGGAGTGTTGGATGTTGAGGATGGAGAGGATGGTAAGGTTTGTTGTTGTTGAAAGGAGAGGAAGGAGGTGGAAAACGGGTTCGTTCGGATAAAATTGCTCTCGTTAAAACAGCTCCACTTATTTATGGCTCCACTTAAAATTGCTGCACGTGCAAACACGCCAAGACCTGGAAAATGGTGTTTGTTTTGTTTACAAGGGATTGGAGCTGCGAGCTTACTTTTAGGGGTACTGGAATAAAACGTCGCCAGCTTCATATATTGAGGTGTATTGTATGCTCTATATGCGGTCTGGGAAGGGGGGTTCTGGTGGTGATGCTTCGATTGAGGCCAGGCGCTCTTCGGGGGTTGCCATAGTACCCTGAACTCCCGGGCTTTATCTACCGTCGGTCCGGTCTGATATCGTACGACCGACGAAGTTGCCGTAGCTTTGGCCGCCATGGAAAATGATGTTTTCGGGGCCAATGGCACTTTATACAGCTTGATATGCCAGCACAATGCAATATATGTACGAGAAAAGGAGGGGATTTTATTTGGGAGGCATATTATGAGTGGTCAGAGGGTTGTTCTCTCCGGTTGAGGCATTTTGTGACCGAGACTCCAATTATAGATTTTGCCCATTTATTATCCCTTTATAAAAAAAAATATTATATGTACGAGAATGGCACAGGAGTTTAACTACGGGTGTATTATCGATGGTCAGGGGATTTCCCCTTCTGCTTGAGGCATTTTAAAACGGAGGCTTGAATTATATATTTTTCCTATTTATTATCGGTCGATTATTATTCATTCCCCTTTACAAAATATTAGAATCTGCTAGAAAAAAATATATTCCCAAGCAGTAGTCTTGGTCAATTTAATCTTACTTGTTTAATTACATCGATGGCCGAGGATTTAATTTTCATTTAATGCTCCATAATATACGCACAAGTGCTTTCATCCGTTGTGCACAAGAATCCGAGGCAAATATCGTTTGCTTGATATCGCAACAGTTCACATCCCCAATATATCTACAAGTGCTTCCATCCATTGTGTACCGGAATCCGAGACAATACCATTTGCTCAATAGCCAGCATTCCATACATCTACAAGTGCTTCCATCCATTGTGCACCAACACCTGCATCTCGTTTATCAAGCAGTGCGACCACCCTCCCGGGATATCCGCGTGCGCCTCGTCCCGTGTCTCGTGTCCCCATAGCTTCATCCTCCTGTCCACCCTGTATTGTTGTATGTATCTTGGTATAATCCCCACCAATCGAGCCCATCTATTCTTCCATATTCCCACAAACTTCTCCTTCTTTGTTGGCCAAAGCCCAGTTTCTGCACGGACAACCTTGTCGGATTCGGGATTGTATGACACCCTTACGTTCGGGTTGAGCCAGACGCCATGGACCGGAGTTAGCTTGTTATCCGCGTGGATGAGGCAGCATTCAGATCCTTCCAGATGGCGAAGGGCAAGACTATCGGGTATTCCCCGGAAGTTCAATGCTCTGTCGCCGTAAAATGGTTCCGCCTGAAATACCACGATGCCATTCCAGCACGACTTCACAGGCACTGGGGTATTCGTGATCATGGCGTTGCGTGATGCTGCAGCGCGGAAGAAGGGCCATGTATTGGTGGCTGCCTCTTCTCCAGAGACATCGCGGAGGGCAAAGGTGTCGTAGAATTGAGGTGGTTTGGAGAAATCCATCGAGCAAGCTGCTGCATAGTCGCCGTCTCGGGTCGCAATCAGAGTCGTAACGTCTTCGGTCTATTCGTCGTAGGTCTTAGCATTTTATACCAATTTGGTTTCAAAGCACATGGGGGAAGGGGGGGAATACCGTGAAGACTACATCATTCAACCATATAACCTTGTCAAACACTCTGGGCTCCCGCCCATCTTTCCCTTCAGCAAGATCTTGCAGCTTCGCCATTACATTGTTTCGTATCTCAGACAAGTATGGTATCCGCCGCAGCTCTTTCTTCCCTCTGCTTGTCTGTATCCACCCTGCTTCGTCGGGCCCTGGTGTACGCTCAATCTCGTCCTTGTGCGTGATGTCCTTTAGCTCGATGTTCCTCTCCACTCCGAGCTTCCCCAGCTCCGCGTCTAGATCTCTCAGGGCGCCCTTTGTATTATCCCAGCTACCACTCTCCGCAACGGATATATAAACATTCTCCGCACCGAAATGCTTCACCAGATCCAACACTGCGGAGCTCCAGTGTGAACGTATGATGCGCTCGTTATTCCAATGCATGCTCGCAAAGAAAATGCGTTCCTTCTTCAACCCAGAGCCATCCCTAGACTCTGCCGAGGGTGATACCCGCAGAAGCGGGTAGTTGACGGCGACCAATCTCACATAGTCGACATACAGCGCCACGAGAGCTACGAAGATGGCCAGTCGCAGCCAGCTTCGGCGCAGGCGCGCACGTCGTCGGAAAGAGCCGAGATGCATGGGACCTGCAATCCCATTGTGGGGGAAGCCAGCTTCGATAATGTCGGTATTCGGTATTTGGGGGTTGTTGGAAAGTGTTTCCCCGGGTGCCTGCACGCGTTCGTCGAAAGATCGAAATGCTAAATGTCAGACGCCTATTGTCGAATGAGTGGCGGCGGTAAGCGACTCCGCGCTCGGTAGTACCCGCAATTAACGCTGGGGTAGCTGGACGGCCCCTTGTTTTTGGACAAGCGCGCGGAAGTTGCGAGACGACAACCTTGAAGGCAACAGAATGATGAATTATAGACTTGGTTGGTTCAAACCTTTTGTTTCACCCACAGCTGTTTTAAACACTTACAGTGGTAATGGGATCGGCGGGGTGTTTCTCGCGTCTCGTTATCTGTAATGCACGGTCCCGCCTCGGACTTTTGGGCTGCATGAGTTGCTACATGACGCGTCGTGTCACGTCAATTCTACGGTCTCCAAATAGGTCTTCTTTGGTTATTTGTGTAGTTTGTACCAAGGTGAAGTATATCGTTTTCTGCTCAGATACTCTTAAAATCAGGATACTACATCCGGGTGGCCTCGAAACCGCACGACTGACCATCATCTCCCACACAATGTTCAAACACTTCGGCTGGATAGCAATATCCATCTTCGCTAGAGTAGGTTCACCTTCTACATTAGCCTCACTATAGCTGAAAAATACACCAATAGCATGATTAAGACCTAATTCTGTTGCTTCTAATTTGATACCCGTCAACTATCGCCACGATAATCTAGCTGTTCACGACGTGCAAGGAGAAATGCCTTCCGCTTATACTTATCAGCCGTTAGCTAAGGAAATAACAGAGATCCGGCTGCTTACACTGGACCGTCCACCCATACCGCTCAGAGAGATTCATGGCGAGCCTAAGGCTCAGCGGCAAATATCAGGCTCACTCGGCCATGTCTCTCTTGACGAAGGGCCTTCCTATAAGGCCCTCTCCTACACATGGGGCGCTCTGGCGTCCCCAAGGTATCCGATCCTTATTAACGGCGTTACCGTAATGGTCACACATAACCTTTATGGGGCATTAGAGTTGCTCCAGACGCTTCCCCGCATACCTACCCTCTGGATCGATGCAGTTTGCATTAACCAAGCAGATGACGACGAGAAGCGCATGCAAGTGCCTTTGATGCATCGCATTTACAGCGAGGCAGAAGAGGTTCTCATCTGGATTGGCCCTGCAGCGGACCAAAGTACCGAAGTCATTCCACTTCTTGTCGGCTGGGCAAACAGATTTGCGGCTTTCCTCGAAGAGCATGGCGTTGATGGCGTCTACCATAACACGCCACTGCGAGAACTCATGATCCAAATCACTGAGGACTTCCAGGTAGCCCTCTGGATTCAGCCAGTCGTCAGCTTGTTCTCACGACCATGGTGGCACCGTGTTTGGGTCATGCAGGAAGTTATCCTTGCCAAGAGAGCGATTATCCATTGTGGTGACATCGCGGTTGCTTGGAGCGATGTTGAGCGGGTTATCGAGATGTTTTCATATCCGGACGCCTTCAATGGCTTAGACATCAAGGAACTTGCGATGTGCATCTGCCAATTTGCCCATATAAGGAGGTTGCATCTCGACTACATCGGTCGCTACCGGGACTGGGTACCCGGGCTTACCTGGGAGGAGCTGCTTGGTATCATTTGCGACTGGCCTTTTCTTCCTAAGGCGACCGACGAGCGCGACCGCATATACGGTTTTATGGGCTTGCTGCTAGAGGAAGACCGCTTCAACGTTCCGGTGGACTACTCCAGTGAATCGACGATGGCAGGAATTGCCTTTGACGTGAGCTGTGTTGTGATCGGACGGATCGGCCCGAGATGCATGATCTACTGCAACGATGCATGCCCGCGGCCATTTGGTCTTCCTACTTGGGCGCCGAACTGGTATTCTTGCCAATCGGGGGATTTTCGAGCTTGGAACGACATCTATGACGCTGCTAAAGACACGACCTGGAATTCTAGGTTACTTTCCACGTCATTCGCGAAACCGAAACTTAAGCTGAGGGGATTACTAGTATGTGACATCGGACAGATTTTGACAAAGTACGCGAGATCGTCTTCCGATAGCAATCCGACACTACAGAGTTTTCAGTTATGGGAATCCGACCTTGCCTCTGTTTTGCGGAGGATAGCAGATAGGGGGAATACAGTTGTTGCTACGAGCTTCTGCGATAGGTTGTGGTGGCTCGCTATAATGGGCATTCCATCCTCAGGCCGATGGCCTGTTACCGACTTAGAGCGAAGACAACTGCTGGCCGCATACGAGGTCTTCGTGGGGATCAGACAGCCCCCTAACTCTTGGGATATTAAAAAGCGTCACAACTGGTATGAAAGGGAATCAGCGTTCTACCGCAGGGCCTTAAAATTCGATAAATATCGGCCATTTGTAACTTCGAATGGATACCCTGGGCTAGGGCAGGCAAGTGTCCAAGTGGATGACAGAGTTGTAATATTCGAAGGATGCTCTGTGCCGTTTACGATACGCCAACAGGAAGATGGCGATTACCATTTGATTGGACCTTCTTATGTCATGGGTGTTATGGATGGGGAAGCGATGGAAATTGGCCCGGACTTCCAGGAAATTGTCCTAGTTTAAAGGGCAAGATATACAGGCAGGCTATCTCACTAATATTATCAAAGCGAAATATCTCGGTTTTCTTTGGAGTGGGGTAGTATTGAAAGGCTCGATTCAATTGTACTCTTCTAGGAAATAGTGCATAGCTCCGAATAGCATAACTTCAGTGATTATGCCTAGTTACTGCTTTAGTGCAACAAAGGAAAGTAAAAGTAGCTAGGTGGCCAACTCGAGACGAGAGGATAATGAGAAGAGGAGAGCATCCTAGTTGGGAGGCGCTATTATTCTCCCCAGACACACTTGCTTTATAGTTATAGAAGTCGCTGCACTCGAATACACTCGTTTTTGGTGAGTGCAAAGTAATGCGGGCCGAGGTAGAGGTGGAATCGGACTAAACTTGGTCATATGCTATGCCATGCTTTGCATGTACCGTGTAGTATTACATTATCCCCATCATCTTCATCATCGTCCAAGCATTCCTTCGCTGATTCATAATACACAATCTCCCATCCATATACATTATCCCCTCTCAAGCCCATCCAAAAACAAATGCAACCTCACCTCCCAAACGCCCAATCCAAAAAGAAATATCCTCCCCTTTTCCCAAAAAAACGACGCCCAAAACACCCTCGCATAAACAGCCATCAAAACAAAATCCAAAAGAAAGAGGGGTGACCACCCCGTGCAAACTCAAAGCCTAATACTCTTCCTCCTCCCCATCCCCATCCCCATCGCCCCAAACACCCCACTCTTCCTCCTCCCCAGCTTCGGCACCTCCTTCTCCTCCTGCGGCGGCGGTGGCGGCGGCGGCGCATAATCCGGCGCCGTCTTCGCCTTCTCCTTCGCCGCGCGCATGATATCCTCATACCTCACCGGCGCCTGCTGCAGGCCCAGCTGCGACGGCGGGCGCTGGCTCATCTGCGAAGCCGGGCGTTGACCAGCTCCCAGCTGTGACGGTGGACGTTGCGAGACCGGACGCGTGTACGCCTGTGGATGCGGGTGGGTGTTTGAGCTCTGCGAGAGGGGTGTAGGTTGCGGTGGTGTGTCAGCGCGGCGGGTGCTGCGTGTGCTGCGGATGGAAGTTGTGTCGCTCCCTCTCCTCCCTCCCATCATTGCGGCGGATTCCTCTTGCTGGAGCGCCGAGACAGGTGTTACGCTGCCTTCACGCTCGCGCTCACGCTCCTCATCGGCTTTCCACCCGCTAAACCCCAGACGTCCCATACTCGGGCGTCTCCTCCCCTTTGCAGCCGCAGCGGCAGCGGCTTCGGCGCCCTTGACGAGGCCGCGGCGGACGTCGCCGAGGCGCTGTTTTAGGCCGTCGCGGGAGGTGGAGGTTGTGCTGAGTGCGGGGGAGAGGGGTGCGGGTGAGGCGGACATGCCAGGGGATGAAGACATGAAGGGATCTGTTTCGAGGAAGGGGAGGGAGGGGGTTGAGACGGAGGGGAAGAGAGAAGGGAAGCGCGGCGCGGGGGCAGTAGAGATGCGGAGGGGAGTTGG
>LMYD01000703.1:0-37191 GCA_001630595.1 Pseudogymnoascus sp. BL308
ACTATTGAGTAAGAAATTGATGTATTACTGACTATGTAATCTACCCCTGGGATTTACCGATGTTCCGTACGGTGATCACGTGACGTCACATGACTATTACAACACCTACTAACGGCGGTCCCAGCACGGCACAGCACCGACCACCACGGGACCCCTACCCCCCCATCCTCCCCTCCTCTCATCATCCTATCCACTGGACTACGTAGGCTGAACCCCACCCGCATCGTCCTCAAAAATACACACCTCCGAAATTAGACTTCAGGCAAGATTGGACGTCAAGCAAAGACAGTTAAGATCCGATCCAGCCGCTGCGCATCACGCTCCACTGGGGTGGTCACTGGACAGCAGCAGGAGGGGGCGTGGGAGGCCTTGGATGGTGTCGTTAATTGGGAGAGGCGTTGGCGGCTGGTGTCGATCGTTCAGCTGGGGGGGTAGTCCGGTCTAGTAGCTGGGATGGACCGTAATATCATCATCCCCAAGCGCCAGACTATGCACAGAGTAGATTACGCTTTTGAGAGGAGCTGGGCCATATTAGGAGAGGCCGGCGGCTTGGTTGGATCGTTCAGCTGGGAGCTAGTAGATGGGATCGCAAGGGACGACAAGAACGGTAACGCTCCCATATCCCAGGTCCAAGCTACACTGATTGTTTGTTGACAAGAGCTGTTGTTACATATCAGGAGAGACCGCCAGCTCGGCTGATGATTCAGCTCAGCGCTAGTAGATGGCATCGTGATAAACCGGACAGAACGGCAAAGCTCTAATCTATACTGTTGAAGAGCTGCGACATATCAGGAGATGCCAGCGGCTCGGTCGATGGTTCAGCTACGCGCTAGTAATTCGGTAATTGGGAATGTAATGAGTAAACCGGGTGATACTCCAAGATTCAATCTCCAAGACTCAAGAGCCCTAAGATACAACGGTTGCGGGTTATTACATATCAAGAGAGACCACCAGCTCGGCCGATAGTCCAGCTCACCACTAGCAGTTAACATCACAACAACCCACCTCAAAACAGCAATGCTCCCAAGCTCAGGCTCCAAGATACACTGACTGTTGAGGGGTGATTGCGAAAGACGATCGGTTCCGTCGATCCCAAGGATTGCCAACGATAGTTCACGAGCTTAGCACCCCTAGCCACCCCAGATCCCAATATCAAGCTCCCCACCACAGCTCGAGACGATCATTGTGATTATCACCAGCACCAGGGGAGCTTCTGTATATACTAGATGGGATGGGATGGTATGGGCTGGGCTCGCAGTATCACGGCAGCACGACGATAGAAATGATGCGCTGGTTGGTTCGAGACAAGCTGATATTAAAGCTATCCTACCTACCCCCTTCACCCCCAACTATCCCACCCCTTTACAGAAGTAGGCGTAGTAGTAAGAGGAAAGGGGTATATGTAAGTAAAGCCTTTCACATCCTCAACTCGCAATGCTTCCTCGCAGCAAGAGAGCAAGAGAAAAGCACGCAACATACACCACCCCCCAGAGCACCAGCCAGACATTCCCCTACTATCCCCATCCCCTTTCCACCGTTGCTACCCATCCATCCCGCTATGCATAAATCAGAGAAAATGTTGAAATTCTCCGTTGAACGCCCGATTGCTCAATATCATAGAACATGTCTGTCTGTCTGTCTGTCTTTGCTCTCCTCCGTCTCGAAGTTCTAAAATGGTCTATGTTGAAAGACTTTTCCTAATCACCATTCATGATCGGAAAGCTTTTTTATGTGTAAACAAGTTTCAAAGGTGAAAAAAAAATTGGCCATTTCTGCTATAAAAGAATTATAACAAAAATAAAGAGCCATTTCAATAAAATGCAAAATTTCGCTTAACATAACCCCGCAGTCGTTGAGACCGCCCCGCCGCCCTGTGCAATAATATAGACCCGTTATTCGCCGCGTGTAAAATTCTAAAGGGAAAAGTGTGTTCAAGATGTCATCAGTCATCATCGATGGCCGTTGTCGTCAAAAAGGAGGAGGTAGGTGAGAGGAGAGAGACGTTGAGTCCCTGTCGGATCTATTATTACTATGTGTGGATTTTTTCGTGTGTGTGTGTGATGTGGTGTGGTATGAGCAAGCCGCTTAGAACTTGAGGGTCTTCGGCTTCTCCCAGGTGAAGCTCTGGTTGGTGAAGTGGCCGTTCTTGGCGGTCTGGAAGTAGATTGGCTTCGCGAGGTCGAGCTCCTTAACGATCACTCCCGGGCGGAGGTCGAAGTTGGCGCGGATGATCTTCTCGAGCTCGTCAGAGGTCTTGTCAGAGGTTCCGTACGAGTCGACGAAGATGGAGAGGGGCTCGGCGACACCGATGGCGTACGAGAGCTGGACGAGAGCACGGCGGGCCAACTTGGCGTTGACGAGGGACTTGGCGATCCAGCGGGCGACGTAGGCGGCGGAGCGGTCGACCTTGGAGAAATCCTTTCCGGAGAAAGCACCACCTCCGTGGGCTCCCCATCCACCGTATGTGTCGACGATGATCTTGCGGCCAGTCAGACCGGCGTCACCCTGTGGGCCACCGATGATGAAAAGTCCAGAGGGTTGGATCTAGTTTTGGTTAGATAATTGTTTTTTTTATATGTGACAAGGTTAACTTACGTGGTAGATGGTCTGGTCGTCAAGGTACTTGGCGGGGATGACCTTCTTGATGACCTTCTCGAGGATCTCCTTGCGGAGCTCCTCGGTGGTGATGGTCTCGGCGTGCTGGGCAGACACGACGACGGTGTGGACACGGAGAGGGACAACGGCACCGTTGTCGTGCTTGTACTCAATGGTGACCTGGGTCTTGGTGTCGGGCCTCAACCATGGGATGGAGCCGTCACGGCGGGAAGCGCTCATCTCAGCGTTGAGCTTGTGTGCCAATTGAAGGGTCAATGGGAAGAGCTCAGGGGTCTCATCAGTGGCATAACCGAACATGATACCCTGGTCACCGGCACCGAGCTGCTCAAGAGCCTGCTCGTAGTGAAGACCCTGGGCGATATCGGGGGACTGCTCCTCAATGGCAACGAGGACGTTGCAGGTCTTGTAGTCGAAGCCCTTTCCGGAGTCATCGTAACCGATGTCCTTGATGGCGCCACGGATGACCTTCTGGTAGTCCAGCTTGGTCTTGGTGGTGATCTCACCGAAGACCATGACCATACCAGTCTTGGTAGCGGTCTCGCAAGCGACCTTGGAGAGGGGGTCATCGGTCAAGCAGGCATCGAGGATGGCATCGGAGACCTGATCAGCGATCTTGTCTGGGTGACCCTCACCAACGGACTCGGACTGTGGCAATGTGTCAGAATTCGATATTTCTCGCAAGAGCGGGGTTTTGGACTTACGGTGAACAGGAAGTTGCCCTGGTTGTGGTGACCACCGGGGGTAGATCCGTTGGCAGTCATATTGAATGAGATGATGGGGGAGAGAGAGAGGTAGAGGTATAAAGAAGAATTCGAGGGTAGAATGAAGACAAGAAAGTCTGAAGGGGTATAGAGAGAGGAGAGAGTAAAGCAGGAAGAAGTGAAGAGGGGGAGGGGAAGGTTGAGAAGAAGTAGTGGGGCAGGATTAGAACTTCGGAGGGCGCTCGAGTCTAATTTATTTTAGCGAGACGAGAAGGCACCATTTGTCGAAAAACGCACCGATGTACCGACACGCACGATAAACCGCGCAAGGTACAACAGGGCGGTTGTCGGGAAGGAAAAAATACGTAAACGACAGACAGACAGCCTTAGACAAAATAAAATTGATATAGACGACGATATGGATATAGGGAATTCTCGAGAGCTTCTGGATTGATACAAGAGGCTCTTAATTACTGTCGTAGCAACGCCCATAGTTACTCTACATTATGCGACAATTACTGTGCTGTGCTGTGCTGTGCTGTGCTGTGCTGTGCTGTGCAGTACAGCAACATCAGGATGCGATGTTGCAATTGAGGACCATGGGTACATCGTGGAGCGGTGAGAATGGGCTGTCGGGGCTGTCGGGGGCTGTCGGGGGCTGTCTTTTCTTTGTTCCTTGTCCCTTCCGTAGCCGGCCTCTTTTCTTTCAATCAACCAACAGCAAGCAACAGCCACGAAACGCCAGCGCCTGAACTCCGAGTGGCACCAAGAAGTGCGTGATTGCACGTGCTCCCTATCAGATCTCTTCAGCTCCTACTCTGTATGTATAACCGCCAACTCGAGTCCTAATAGGGAACACGTGCAGTCAGCTCTAGTTTGCAGTGTTTCCAAAACGCCGCCACCCCGCAGACACTCTTGGTACTCTAGCTGACCTCTGGATAAAAAACTTGACCTTCACCGAAATTCACCGAACCATAACAGCAAGCCTCGAAACCCCCCTTTACAGCTCATAGCTATCCTCCGTAGTACTGTAGTAATGTAATACACGTGCTACACGAAAAGCGTATACCCTCACTTTCTCTGATCCAAAACACTTCAAGGGATGGACACTGTAGTCAAACAACACACGAAAACCAAAATGCTACTGCGGGGTACCTAGGAGTGCTTATTTTTCCCGCCACCTCTACCCTCACCAACCCCTCAAACCCATGTACCCCCCGAAGTCCCCCACGCCGCCCTCTCATTCGTCAGCCTTTCGGGCGAGGCCGAGCAAGCAACGCTGCAAATTTCTATGATCGCATAACCCCTCCTCAGCCTCACCTCACCCACCGCCCTCCCCCCCAAAGCCATGCGCCGATCTCAAGTATAATCCTCCACCAACACACGCTACCTTCACAATGTCCAAATTCGGCGTGCTGGTCATGGGCCCCGCGGGCGCCGGCAAGGTCAGTCCCCCAGAATCCCTCCAGACAGTGCCTCTCGGACCCCATCTAACCCTTCTTCCCCTCCAGACCACCTTCTGCAGCTCCCTCATCACGCACCTGCACCACAACCGCCGCTCCTCCTTCTACATCAACCTCGACCCCGCCGCCGAGACCTTCGACCACGAGCCCGACCTCGACATCAAAGACCTCATCTCCCTCTCGGACGTGATGGAGGAAATGGGGCTGGGCCCAAACGGCGGGCTAATCTACTGTTTCGAGTTCCTCCTCGAGAACCTCGACTTCATCACCGAAGCCATCGACCCGATCTCCGAGGAATACCTCATCGTCATCGACATGCCCGGCCAGATCGAGCTGTACACGCACGTCCCTGTCCTCCCGGCGCTGGTCAAGCACCTCACGATGCAGGGCGGGTTGAGCGTTAATCTCGCGGCGGCGTATTTGCTCGAGGCGACGTTTGTGGTTGATCGGGCCAAGTTCTTTGCGGGCACGCTGTCGGCCATGTCGGCGATGATTATGCTCGAGGTGCCGCACGTCAATATCCTGTCCAAGATGGACCTCGTCAAAGGCCAAGTGGGGAAGCGGGAGCTGAAGCGCTTTTTGGATCCCGATGCGTCGCTGCTGGATGATGATCCGTCGGACCTTGCGGCGGGGGAGGAGCCGGGGGTAGGCGATCCGTTGGAGAATGGGAGTATGATGCGTGGAGAGAGTTTTAAGAGGTTGAATCGCGCGGTGGCGGGGTTGATTGAGAGTTTTAGCATGGTGTCGTATTTGAGGCTTGATGTGCAGGATGAGGATAGCGTGGGGGCTATCTTGAGTTATCTCGATGATGCGATACAGTATCATGAGGCGCAGGAGCCGAAGGAGACGGGGGATTTGGCGGAGATTGAGTATGAGGATGGGGATGGTGGGATGGATTAAAATAGGGGGGAATTTAATGGGGGAGAGGGGAGCGGGGGGGTTATGTTATTGCATTTGTTGGAGTTTTGGGGGGGTATAAAGAGGGTGGGTTCGCATAGCGGGGGCGTTATACTGGTGCCCATCTGAGAATTGCTTGGGTATTTTTTGTAGAACAAGGATATTCGGCTTGGAAATGAATGCTTGTAGAATTGCTACCGGCTTTGTTTTTCGTGAGATGTGGAAAGCCCCTCCAGGAGAGTAGGTTATATGATTGCATTGACTTCTTGGACGAGGGTCGTGTTGTGAGGTGTTGAATTTAAATATTTGTGTGAATATTAGATTGAAACCAAAATAAACGTCTATAAACCTATCATCTACGCAAAAACCACCAAACTATGCAACACACAATAGCTCCTTGTGTTTCGCCGAAACACGCGACCCGTATAGGTGGCAGGAGAGTAGGTGGAGATGCAACAGAGATATACAACGATAATGATGCGTATAGAAGTGCAAGCAAGAGGTGTTTAAATGGGGCTACGTAATAGGGAAATAAGGAGGACAATAAGGAGGGCAATAAGGAGGGTGAGCGGTAGCGAGGGAGGGAGGGCATAGGTACTAGGTGGGCATAGTAGGGCAATAGGAGCAGAGGGACAGACACACTAATAATATACAAGATAACTGCACTGAGGGGTTAGGGGCACCTGTCTATAATCTGTAGGAAGAAACGTTACACTAGGTATAATTATACATGTGTTATAGAGGGATGCAGTAGTTTTGGGGAGAGGGAGTTCAATATAGCAAACATTCTTAGCTCTAATTATGAAGTACTTCACCTAAAGCCCATCTACGACGTCGCCCACGAGAAGGCCGTTCCGGCCGCTGACTTAGAACCTCACGTAGTATAGGGTCATCCGTATCTTTATCAACGTGATGTACTCGGACATGTCTGAAGAAGCGTTGTTAGCAGGTTACTTTTGAGATATTAAGGGGTAAATTTACCGCTGCAAGTTGTCAGGTCGAGGGTATTTATGTTCTCGGTCAAGACAGTACGGGCATACATAACCGGGAAATTCGTGCACAAGGCCATGTCTTATCATTTCGTTCTTTCTCTTAAAGCCCCTCCCTCCCTCGGCTCGCTGGCAGCCTTGGACCGGGCAATAATGCGGGCGATTCGGCGAATGCACGTTTGCATGGCTGTTTAGCAGGTACTGGGTCTGGAATGGTTGCGCGGTACAGCCTGGATATATGCATCTAAAGCCGCCACTTTGTAGGTTTGTGATACCATCGATATCCATGCGATCAATTCCCCTCGAGGGGGGAGTAGAGCCATCTTCAGTATCAGCGTTGGGAGTGCTGGCGCGAGGAGAGTATGCATATGACGGGGCATTAGTTCTCGATGTTGGGAAGCGCGGCTGAACATTTTCTGGAAGCGGATTTGAAGGAACTAATGTCCCTTCATTGCTCTCCTCCCCGGCTTTTCTCGTGGCCGAACGCAACTCATCGCTGTTGGATCGAATTAGGTCTGGGGGGCGGCGATATCTATTGGCGTCATACTGAGCGATCTGCCTCTTCTCTAATTCCAACGCTAGTTCTTTTTCTCCTTCTACCAATTCATTGATATGTTCCAAGGCGAGTTCACGCCGATGAAGTTCCCATGAATCATCATGTTGGCTTTGGATTGAATAGTTGCCACCTCCTTCCTTGGAAGATGAAGCTCGTCTCTCCCACCCAGAGATCAACTTCGACAGAAGTTTCTCACCCTTCGTTTTCCAGAATATGCCATTTACGTCCGAGAATCCATCAGCTCCACTAGTCCTGAAGGCTGTCTGATGCTTCTGGAAAATCTCATTCTCATGCAGAAATTCTTCCCCAAACAACATATCGCATGTGAGATCTTCTAATACGTAGAAGGTTAAGTTGCCTTCTAGCGGAGAGTTTGAGCACACGACTAGCGATATCGTGATCTTTCCTACTAACGTCGACGAGCTCCCGTCAGCGAATAGGACCTCAGTCTCTTCATCCTCAAGTGGACTCAGCTCAAATCCCCTTTTTGTCACATACGATAATGACATCAAATCGATTTCTGATCCAGTGTCGGGATGGCCTCTTGCTGGTTCTGATTCTGCGAGGCAGTGTATTGTCTTCATAGGGCTGTTCAAGCGAGACACTTGATAAGGTCCGCGGCGCTTTACCTTGCGAGGTCGAAGACGATGTCGATTCTCGTTGAAGACTTTTGTCTCGGCCAAGAATGACATTCCTATGATTAATGGGGTCACCGCTTGAGGGAAAATGTAGAAGCTAAGTCGCATCTCTTTCCATGGCTCGTCAGCAAAACAGCTCCAGATTGAGACTCTCCCAACTGCCTCAACAATCTTGCCGTTGGCCACGCGGAAGCTTTTCCTGTCCTCTTTCCCCCTGCTAACTGGTATGTCAAAGTATTCTGCGATCCCGGCACTCATGATGTTCTCCTCGCAGCCGGAATCGGGTCGAGCGGGGATGACGCTACCGCGGACAGTTATAGGTAGATCCATCTGAGAGCCCCATCGATATTGATCCGTGTCTGTAGGAGGAGGATAATTGGGAAACCACTTCGGTATCTGTGGATACAAATCGGCCATCAGACCGTCACAGCTGTCATCAAACGGTTGGTCACCAATGGCCTAAGTTTTTGTAGGTTAGAGATTGATAACAGTCGAAGCAAAGAGAGAAATGGTAGGACAGTGTCGAGTACGAAACTCACTTTATCTTCGAGCATATCAGGCGAAGGACTGCGAGAACGTGGAAAGCGTACATTTACAGGATGTAGCTTTGGGCTTGTAGGTCTAACATCATCGGGATCATAAATATCGTTGTTCTCGCACTGTACGGCAGCCATCTTTCCAATATCAAAAAGAAGGGATTCGCAAAAGAATCTGCCTAGGACCGCCTTGTAGTTATTGGCATGCTCGAAAATGAAAGAATGGGCGACTGGAAAAGCACAGCAGAATGATTCTCTGATCCATTTAGGACTCTACGTGGCTTGCCTATATTTCGCAAAGATTGAGGGGTTTTGTGAGATGCAAGGCTGGTCACGTTTTTGCGCCAAAGGCGTTATGTACTATGCCTGCACTTACATGAGGCTTTCTGCCAGGTTGACGTGAGGCAGTGAGCCTAAACAAAGTGGCGGAGTACCAAATAAAACAACCAGCATAAGACAGCTAGGGATACACGCTTTAGCACAATATGGCTATAGAAACGGAGCTTGCAACTTTTGCAGTTCAACATGTAATCGGCTATCCATCGCTTGCCTCTTTCATTGCTAGTGATAAGGACAAGAGCACGGTTATATTCCGACGCTTTGATCGTTTGTCGGCAAGAAATATACTCTATTTGCAGAGTGAGCTTGCCGAATTAGAAGCGCGTCAAGATGCTTATGACAGAGAAGATGTGAGGGGCTCGATGACCGATAAGAAGTGTGCTCGAGATTGGAATGAGTTCAAAAATCAGTCTGAGGACAATGAACGGCAAATAGCAAGGATGAAACTGGTCAAAGAGATTCGAGAAACTATGAAAGAATATAGTAAGCCAAGGCGACATCTGATGGATTGATTCGCTCCGACACTAACGATCTTAGGGAAGGCTATCTTCTTCGAAAGTAATTTACTTGCGCTGGGCGGGCCCTCGCCGAGAACTCTCACGGCATTTCGGAACGAGTTTAATAACGTGAAAGTGTCCGGATCTAAACAAGACTATCCAACTCTTGGAGGACGAAGTAGGAACGTCTATGATGATTCGGATGATCTGATAGTTCTCGCTCCGCAACAGGAGGAAGATAGATTGACTCAGCTCTTACGGCAGTATTTCGCGATTCTATTCACAGTGGGTTTCGCCATCATCAAACCTCGTAAATCCATGATTCTCACAGCCAGCCAGATTCAAAGGACGGACAGTCCACTCACCTACTTCTCCGAACCCCGCTTGAGGGTGGCAGTTGCTATCATCAACATAATCATGGCCGCTGCCCTGCTGTTCGGTGCTATACTTAATCTGTATTGGGTTACAGATAACGATAAAAGGCTTGGGTTAATTGCCGGCTACACTGTGGCTTTTGCTACTTGCGTGGGCCTAGTAACAAAAGCAAAGAGGCCAGAGGTTTTTGCCTCTTGTGCAGCATATGCTGCTGTTCTTGTAGTATTTGTCAGTGGTAACCTTGGAGCTCAAGGTTAAGTACGTTTAGATGGACAAATTGTTTGGAAAGCTAGAGGGAGATCGAGTATATTGGTGAGGCTCTAGTTCCTATAAGTGTCTACTGTGTGTATTTAATAAGCCTTTATAAACTAAAATTCCCTAAATTATTTTCCTTGGCGCCTCTAACAATTAAATAACAGTGCAGTGATTGTCTAAGTTATAACATACCTCCTTGATATCTTTCTGTAACGCCTTCGGAGAAAAGCTATATAATAACGTCCTTCGTTTTGCCCTCTATAGGCCATTTCCAACATCCTCAGACGTGTCCAAAGCATCGCCTACACAATTGGTTTTGTCAGAGACCAGGCCGAAAAACCCACAAGACTACCAAACCACTTCAACCTCGCTCCCTCCTCCCTACCTAGTTTCACGTCACAAGTCACAGCACATAAATAAACACATCAGTAACCAGTAAAACAAATATAATTACCCCAGCCAGGCACCCAGCCTACAGCCATCCGGCCATTCGGACAGCCAGAGATATAAACACCCTCTTCTAAAAAAAAAGCCCACTAATCCTATCTGTATAGTATATGATCCTCACCCCAACATCATGCAAGCCACGCTCTGCTCTGCTATGCATCCGATGGGCGGCAACAAAAATCCGCGCCCAAGAGAAAGAAAACAAAAAAAATGCCATGGTATGACAGACAGACCCAGCACGGCACCGCGTACTGCCCTGCCCTTGCCTTGACGCCTGAACGCACATGGGATGTCTATTGATCGGTATAGTATAAACCCCCCCGCTACAATTCTCAGCACCCACAATCCCCACACCGCCAAACACCCCAGCCAGAGAATCACCCGGCTAAGTCTCAATCAAATGCCCCATCCCCCTCGGCATCTGCCCCTTCGGCGACACCGTCTCCCTCACCCCCTCCCGCCTGAGCTGCGCACTCGGCGAATCCGGCTCCCCACCCTCCACCTCCGCCTTCCCGCCAAACTCCCGCTTCGGCGTCTCGGCATTATTCCTCACCTCCACCAGCGACAACGGAGCCATAGGCGAAGTAGCCGCCGGTACCGCCTTGCTGAGGTTAGGGAACATAGGCGGGAGCGGCTCGAGCTTAACGGCGGCCTTCCCAGAGGTGGCCTTGGAGGACTTGGTAGTCGTGAATGCCTTTGTGATTTTTGCGTTCTTCGCTGCTGCTGCTGCTGCCGCGGCGGGTTTCTTAGTAGCAGCGGGCTTCTTCTTGGTTGCAGCAGCTGCTGTGGCGGGTTTGGTGACCTTCGTAGCCGTCCCGCCCGCAAAGAGCTTAGGCTGCTTCATCTTCTTCGCATCCTTGCTCGGCGCCGGGCTGCGAGTTCTTGGGCTAGCAGTCGGCGTCACCATCCCCTGCGTCTTCTCTACCGCCTTATGCTTCGCCGCCGCGCCGCCACTCAGCTCCACCTTCATCGGGGACTTCGGCGTGCTTCGCGACGGAAGAACAGTGTACGGTCCAACATCCTTATCATCCCACTTCGGGATCGCCGCGTGCCGCGCCACCTCGTCGCAGTCCCCGCGGATCACGAGGTCCCAGCAGTCCTTGAACTCCAGGCCGACAGGCTCGGGCATGTTGTTGATCCAGGCCGTGAAGCCGTCCTTGCGGCCGCGCGCGACCTGGCACATCTCGCGCGCGATGCGCTTCACGCCGGGGACTTTCAGGCTCGTGCCGACGACGATGACGGCGTCGGGGCGGCTCTTGAGGTCGGCGGTTGTGACGGCGCCGATGGCTTCTTCGTCGGGGTTGTATTCGTTGTAGAGCACCATGCGGGGGCGGAGGCGGCCGATGCCGTGGCTTCTTTTGCCGGCTACGGTAGTGCGGATCTCGTCTAGTTCCTCACATGCCTTACATGATGGCGGCTCTGAACCTTCGAAAAGGGAGCCGTCGAAGTCGGAGAGCGCTCTGCACTTGGTGCAGACCATCTTCTCTAATCCGCCGTGGAGCTGGATGGTTTTTGGCCAGGGGCCCCTGGAATTGAGAGGGATGTTCGTCCGGAGCGGCTCTAGGGATGTATCGATCCCATCCACGTTTTGCGTGTAGAGACGCATTAGGCGGCCCTCTTCAGCAATGGTCGCGATCATATGGTGGAACATTGTTGGGTTTGCTTGCCGAGTCATGTGCGACATCTCGCGGACCATTTCATGAAAGGAGGCCGTGTCGTCGTCGTTCTTGTATACAGATGCGTCAAAAAGGTGCTTTCCGGAGGTCTTTAAATCATGCTTGTTGCGAAGGGTGGTGAACAGTCCAGTTGAAGAGCGGAAGTCGGGAACTGCAGCCTGGTTAGTTATGGAATGACAAAAAAGAAGGGTAATTTCTTACTTCCTGCCGAAACGGATATTCCAGCCCCAGCAATTACAACAATCTTCCGCTTCGTCCGTAGCACCTTCAGAAGACGCTGGAGCTGCAGATCGTCATTGGCCAACTTCTCCTGGTCGGTGCTCTCATCGAGGGTGTGCAAATCCAAGTACTCCGTCGTCCGCTCCTTGGGCTGGTTGAGCTTGCGCTTCTTGGCTGCCGGTGGTCCCTCCGCCCCATCCTGCATGTCGCGTGCTCTAGAAGACGACCTGCTCCCCGACGGCTGAGAAGAATTTGGAGACGGGTATTCGTATGGCGGCGTGGGCGACCTGGACCGCATGGACAGAGGGGAGGAGACCAGGGACTCCAGTGGGGAGGGAGGCGGCGACATGGCCGGCATATCGTCCATTATAGCGACTGAAACTTTGGGATATTTCGAAATGGGGTGCTCCTTCCGCCGAATTACTGTCGCATTTTCGAGCTGTCTGTGTCGTTAGTTCCCCCTGTTGGCGTTTGGTTGTCGTGTTGAGGGGGGTTGTCGGCGGATGACGAGGTTATGAAGGAAGGTACGTTGTTAGGGTCGTTGGAGAGGTAAGAGGCTCTTCTTTAGCCTTAGGGCGGGTGTTTGTTATGGTGGCCATTGCACTTTTGGGACTTTTACTGGGGGGGAGTGAATGGGCTAGTGTCTAACCGAGAGTCATAACGGCGGTTCTGGTAAGAATGGTCCAAACTACAATTGTACTTTCTCTCGACCTTTGCCGGCGCGAACGTGACACCGCGCAAGTGCTAGTACGACTAGTTTGTGCTTGTATATGTTTTACCGGCCCCTTTATAATATATATACCAAAAAACAAACCCAAACCACAGCTAATCCAGCTATATTCCAGCGTTTCATTTTTAGGTTTTTATAGATTTGTCTGCCCAGCGTCATATTCACGATCCAGTATCGAGGATCCGCCGGTTGCCGTGTCAATGGGTGGGTGGATGTTCCACCGGCCACCCACTAAGAGAGACCCGGACTAACCCCATTGTGCGGCATCCCTGCAGGCTGTTGTGGCTGGTGGAAAGGAACACCAAACAGCAACTTGGGCGAGTGGACTGATCCGAGTGGACTGACATACAGACGGACGTTCATAGTCCGCTTCTCCAATATAACGCCATGCTATATCGCCCACTATAATTATATTACAATCACATGAATCACCCTTGACCCGTCATATATATATATATATATATNCCTCGTGTGGTAGGCTACGCCGTTCGCACGTGGGAAGTGGAAGTAGAAGATTGATGCCGCTCATGATGGACGATGATATGGAGGTCGACATTGATGACCTCTTTGGAGATGGGGCTGGAGGTCTCCTACCTCCTGCCCGGCCACCGCCCAAGGAGCTCTTCCAACGGATCGACGAGCTTCGCGGAAGCGGCTGTTGCCAGTGCGTCCTCAACCCCCACGGCAAAGACTGAGAAAAGACAAGCTGACGATAGGTTAAAGGAGTATTGCTTGGTCACGATGGGGCTCTATCGCTTCAACCACGTCAAACGGGTTAGGCCTAGAATTCCGAAATCTGCGGATTCACCCCAAAGATGGCTCGTGGGACTTGAGTGACCCTACCATCATCCCTCAGATCACTCCAACCGTTGATGGTAGCCAGTTGAAGCATCTCTGTTGGAGCCCCAATGGGGCTGACTTGGCTGCCATTGATGCTACTGGCCGTATTTCGATCTTGAATCTCGCACAATCCTTGAACAAGCCCACTTTCACTCGGAACGGCAACGTAGATCCCACTGAGGACCTGCACGCCGTCGTTGGGGCGTACTGGCTAAACCTATCGCCCTCGAATCTGCGACAGGTAAGTTTGCATCATGTGATGGAGGAGCTTCTCTAACCATCTCCCTAGCCCGGCATTCAAAGCGTAGCTGTCAAGACGTCGACAGACTACAGATACGAGATATCTCAAGCGATTGCCTTTGGGCCTTGCTTTCCAAATGCCCACAAGTCGGCCCTGATCACCGTGAGCACGAATGGCGTCTTGTCGCTCCTGTGGCCGCAAGCGGATGGAAAATGGCATCAGTTATCTTCAGATATCGAAGGTATCTCCTCCTCGGACGACCTCATCACGCATGCTTCAATATGCGCAGATAAAAGTATGTATCTCCGCAACCACAAGCCTTGCACCAGAACTAACCCAGCAACTAGATAACACCCTGCTCCTGGCATTTGCAACCACGGCAAAGAAGCTGAGCATAGCCAGAGTTGCTATAAAATGGGGAAGTCCTGCCGCCAACAACCCTGCTGACCGGCCAGTCAATCCTGCTTTGAGCGCAGTGACGCCCACTATTATTATTCGCCTTCTATGTGATACCAACTGGATGGATGGAAGTGCCAGCGATGCCTCGGATCCATTCCATCTTTCGCCATCTATGGCTGCTTTGTCCCATTTATCTATTTTATCACCATCCCCTGATGGACCTGGTGGCCGCCCGACATCACCAACAGTCATTACTATCAGGTCTCACCTACCTAACTCCATGTCTCAATATAACCAAGATACCCACAGCCTCATCAACAGATGGGAATTATCTGAGGCCTCTCCAAGTGTCCATCCCGCCTTTGAGCAGCTGAGTAGTGCACGTCGGAATAGTGTTGGATCCAGCAGGCCAGGGGTGAGCATTCTCCGTCTGCATTGTCGACCTACTGCTAATATATATTACAGCCTTCACCAAGCCTAAAGAAACAAGAGGGGTTCACATCCAATAAGGTGGTGATCTGGATTGAAGCAATCTACTTCGAACGCATCATTTGCTTTGCATACAGTGACGGGTCGATTGAATATCGTGACCGAACATCTTTGGCGGAACTATTTACACAGGGAGGCCTCGACAAATTCTCCCATATTTCACAAATAGGATTTACCTACAATGGCTACGAACCGAGTGAGTCTCAAGGCCTTCTCAAATATATCACTTGCTAACAATATCATTAGGTTTGGTTGGAGCACTGTCTCCCACTCATCTATCAGTGGTCCAAAAAGGCTGTGATGGGAAGATTAAATGGAACCCACTGGTTTATAACATGGGCGATATTGGCACTTCCCTTCAAGATAGTAAGGACTCCGGCATTCTCATAATTTACAAGCTAACAGATTGAAAGCGCAATATGCAGCAGTCATCGCGGGGTTCAACATGGCTTGTTCGACGGCGATAATGAACTCTGGCAACCACGATGATCTGATGGCAGCAGCTAGCAAATTCAAACATTTGCCATGTAAGTGCAGCAAACCCACGTCCGGCAAACAAATGCTAAAACTTGTGTACAGCCTTTGCATTCGACTTGGTTTCGGAGGTCTCCAAAACCCTCAAATTCAACGTCGACTACTCGGAAGAATCACACCACGATTCGCTGATTCGAAACCCGTCAATACAGATTTCTCTCAGTATACAGAATGCTCTGGGATACAATGGCGATGCTAATAAACGGACGTTTGAGTCGAAGATTGCTTGGATAAGTCTTCAACTCCGCAATTGTGTTGTCCTGATCACAATGGCCATGAATATCAGAGTACCTATCCCCGATCAACAGAAAAGGGTATTGGGGCTAGAGGATTCCGGTAAGTTTACTCCTTCCATGACGATATTCAGTTACTGATTTACGGCTCCAGAGGTCATACGCCTACTCGCGGGCTCAGTTCGGTGGTGCCTGGACCTCATGTCCTGGCTCATAGACTGCCTCCTGCACCCTGAGGACCCAGAGGTCTTCGAGTCAGTAACCAAGGGCGAAGACGGCTCAATACCTCTTCTCAGCGCCCACCTACTCGCAACCAACAACATCGCGCTGCACGTCCTCCTCTCCTCAGCAACAAGAGGCTTCCTAACCGGCATCTGCCGCCGGCTCGCCCATCTCGACTACACCGCGCGCAAAGCCATGTCAGCTGCACACAGCGTCTCCGCCCCTCCCGGCCAATCCGCGCCGCTAATCTCCAACTCCCTACGCGCCTCATACACCGCAATCGCAACACTGACCTCCAGCTCCATCGTCCCCATCAGCCACTTCGAAGCCTTCGTCGCGCGCATCGCCGAGGTCGTCAAGGAAGCCTACACGACGGCGAAATTCCCGTCCCAGCAACAGGCGCAGGGACAGGGCGTCCCGGGCGACTCGAGCAGGAACATTGTGGAGCAGGGGATCCTATTTGGGGGTCCGCTGCCGGACGTCATGGCCCCGGCTATATCCCGTATTTTCATCGAGGAGCTCCCGAAGCTGCGCGCGGAGATCGATCCATCGCGGCTCTTCTTCCACAACTTCGGTATCCTGGGCCTGCCGGACTCGAATGCTACGACAGGCAGAGGGGATAGCGCGGGTGCATCGGCGAGTAGCTCGCAGTACAGGGTGAATCACACGATTGACATTTTCTCGCGCGTGCCGATCCAGCTAGGGCTCGAGCCGGAGGAGGCTCAGGGGCTGGAGGGACGGGGGTCGCGCGCGGGGAGGCGGTGGAGGAGGTGCGTGAGGTGCGCGGCGGCGATGGAGGATATCCATAGCTTGACGCCGCCGGTGCAGTTCTTGATTATGCAGCAGAGACGGTGTTATTGTGGTGGGAACTGGGATATTCTCGCGGGGGCGAGGGTGGTTGCTTGATTTGTTGGACGGGTGGGATGGCGTGGAGTGGGAGGGGGGGCTTTGGAGAGGGGTTTTGGATAGTGCGTTGCGTTACCAGGTTGAACCAAATGTGATTGAATACATCCAGCGTTTTTGGGAGAGGAGATGGCACTTCGATTGGAGTCAATAATATAGAGTCAATACTATCAATGTTATCATCGGTCTTGCTCGTGCTATCAATAACCCGACCAGGTAGCTACAAAATTGGGTTGCGGATAAATTATCGCGGACAGGGAAGACCATGCTCCTCGAAGTGAACCCCCATCCCATTCACGATAACGCCATGCCTGAATGCGAAGGGGCCATGATGGTCTAGCTGCCAACTTTCCCACCACGTCGCCAACACACAATGTCTCAGAAATCGGGTATTATTACATTCCTTCGTCAACACACACGACTACTCAGATACTCAAACATGTCTACATCATATCGGCACAGCTACGGTAAAGATTACCTCTTCGTAGTCTCCTCCCTCCTCTCCTCCTCCTCCTCCCTTTATCTATCGAGCGAGTACCGACAATCGCCCGTTTCGCGGCAATTACGAAGCGAAGCGAGGGTATCCAGTAATAATTTGCTAGAAGGGAGCAGGTGGAGCATATGTATGATCGTCGTCCCCTGGTACCTGAGGTTTTGTGCGGGGTCTGCTTTTTTTTAGCGGAGGGAGAGGGGCGCAAGTTTCTGTCATTTGAGAGACGGTATGCTAGATAAGTAAGTGCTCGACATGGAAATTTACTTGCTTTGGTAGAAGCGGCGAGGTGTAGATCGAGACGGCCGAGGTGCACAGCCTGGATTTCTAGTGTTCTGGTGTTACTGTACCAGCAGCTGGACAGGCTTGTGTTCCCGCGTCGGTGTGCAAATCACATACCTTTTCCGAGGAGCCAGTGTTCCCGCGCCGCCCATCGCACACCTCGTCTTCCCGCGTCCTTGCCCATCAACACACCACCGCCCACCGCCCATCCATCACCCACCACGTTTTCCGACAATCCCCTCATCCCTCCCCAATCGCCGTAGTATTTTCCCATCTTCCCTTCCCTCCCCTTCCCACTTTCCCGCATGGGCCTGCTCGGCCGGAGAAGACGTCTGGGTTGGGTGAAGGTGGTGGGGGTGGGGGGGAGGGTTATTACGGACCTTGCACTGGAACGGTGCTGGTGCGGTTTGCTAGGGTGTTGTTTCGAGTTGTGTGCATGGACGAGGGGGGTTCGTGGTTCGTGGTGGGGTTCACAGACCCTCGCACTATGCGGAAGGCGTAACCGTATGCGAGCGGCCAGGAGTGCACAAGGAGCGGCGACCACGACCACACACCACGAGAATTGGGGGATGCTCAAACCACTCCCTGCCCCCTGGCCCCTGTGTGTGGCCCTTGCAGAGGATACTTGGCTTGCTGGGCTTACTGCACGAACTCTGTTATACTGTATGGATTGGCCTCTAATGTTTCGTGAAACCGTTATTCTTTTTTGGCCTCCAATCCTGCAATCCTGCAGTCCTGCACGACAAGGGGCGCTGGCTGCGCTGTTTGACCTGCGTGGCTCCTTCCGCTGAGGAGAGGCTGGATGGATGGGTATGTTTGCTTATGATGGACGGACAATTTGCTGACCCGGGGCTGGAATAGGGTGCCAGCGCATCGCATACCTTCAGGTTGGGCAGGAGCGATGAGGCAGTGATGATCGGATCCGGCCAACGTGGGCAGTAGGCAGTGTCTCGCGGAGGGCCAGAACTGGATGCCGTACCTGAGATCATGCCATGCACTCGACCAGTTCGATATTCGTGAGGGGTTGATAAACCCCTGATTCGTGGAGTTTGCACTGATTCGTGGGAAGCTTGACCGACAAAACGCTCTCTCTACATAACTGTCTTACTGTGCAACCTGTCTAGCTGGGGCTGGAGACGGGCTGGACGGGCTGGTAGTACGGCTGGTGGATAAGTTCTTGCACAACAAGTTATACTACTGGTAATACTACTGTGAGTTAACGGGTCCGAGAGCTCAAAACCTTGCTTTAGCTTGGAACATTGAGCGACAGTGCGACAACACCACCACACACCACGACAATCCACTCCAATGGCGACCCGTACATGCCTCGCGGGCTACTGCACGAGATCAGGGGTGTTATATTTTCGACCCTGTCTGCCGTATTGCCAAAGCCGCCAGCTAGCTCCACAACGTGGAAAACGAACCTGTCACGCTGTCACATCTCAACTTCCTTCTCCCCACACACAGGCCCTTCCTCTCCACACCGTTCTCCCTTGCGGAGCAATTCGATGTAGTTCCCCTCCTTCCAGACGTTGCAATCTTTACCGGCTCTTAACTTAGAGTGCTAAAAGTAAGTCTCAACATTCCTTGGCTGTATTCCTCATCCCACCCCCCCCCACTCACCTGCTGCCCGCACGACCTTGGTATTGGCCAAGATCCCCATGCGGCAGCGATGAACGACGGCCCGCCCAGGGCGAACCAGCATTGACTAGCAAAGAGGAGAAGCTCTCTGGTGCTTGGTCAACTTTATATTCCCGTCCCTCCCGCTCCTCCTTTACCGCTGCTTCTGCACGCCTCGACGTCGCCGCTGAGTTACTTGTTCGAAAACGTAGGGGACCTTTGGCTCTACGCCGTTACTATCGTTTTGAGAACAAGCTCACTCAATACCTTTCTATACTCGGATACTTTTATCTTTTGCCAGGCCGTTTTTTTCAGGAGCAGGACCTTCTCTCGACATGCTTGTCTGAACAGAGCTATAAGGATACTATTAAGAGCTAGCAAATACGGACTGAGGTGGTGGATTGTGAAATTGGATTCGGCAAACTACATTTCTGGTAGCCGTTACCCGTTCTTCAAGTCGACCTTTTCGAATACAAACAACGATGCAGAGCTGCAGGCCAAAGATCATAGAGATTCATAGCTGCTACTTGCGTCTTTGACATTATTCGAATTGGCAACAACCTCCAACCCTTCGAACAGGTTCATATTATCCTTCGACGGACTCTCCCAACATCTCTGCCGGCCAGATAACATACTACACAAGGGATTGAAGCCAACGGATCTTCAATCCCCCTACAAATGGTTTCCAAATTTCCGAGAGAATCGACGCTGTTCAACCAACCGGGGGAAAACAACCGCAATCTTGTCATCGTCCTTTCCTCCGTCTTCGGCTCGCTCGCGCTGTTTATGGTAGTGTCGGCCACAGTTTTCGTTATCAGGTGGAAACGCAATCCGAAATACCACCACCGGAAGAGAGGAATCTCCCCAGTGGACGACGAAGAGATCGAGAGGTGGCGTGGGCGGAAAGAAACATACACTGAGGCCCCAGGCAAGAGCCCTCCAAAGTCTCACCGCCGGCAATCCTCTTCTGTTGTGATCGTGTCACATCCCCCAGGATGGACGTGGAGCGCTGAGCCAAGTCCGTTCGGCTCGAGGAACAGTGGTGAGACGGCCTTGTCGCCGCCGCCAATGGTTGCTCGAGCACCGAATTCGAGAAGCGGGCTCACAGACGGCGCGATACTGGGCGCGGATCCATTCGTACCGCCTGTTCGACGACAAAGCACAAGACTGGCAAAGCACGGGCGGAATCAGAGCAGGAAGAGCAGCTTTACCGCATCAATACCAGAGAGGATGTCCACAGATCACCCGCGGCACTACCGAGACGACTCAAAGAAGTCGTTTCAGGCCGACGGTGTCAGCCCGCCGAGTTCGATATTCAACGGGTCTCCAGGCAGCAATGAGCCGCTCCCTACCTTGGCCAGGCCAACATATGGAAGGGTCCCAAGCAGACAAATGGAGAATCGGATCTGATGCGGGATTCTGCAGGTTAGAATCGTTTTATTATTGGTACTTCGCATTGGGATGATTTATGGCGCACATAATACGGGTTGATACCACTGGGAGCACAACATCATGGACCGTTTTTGGCCATTGAGCCACGATTTTCACGGGCGACCGACAACTCACTTCATCATCCTTCTTACTTTTGTATATAGATTTTTCGGGAATAGGGGAGCAAGCAACCCATCTTCCACTCATTAAAGAGAGTACATATTTTATATATAGTAGCCCTCTCTCTAAATATAGGCACGTTCTACTTTATCGTAAGACTTTTATGAAATGTCACAATTATACAAAAACTTGATCTGATGAAATCTATGAAAGCCGCAACCCTGCACGGCTGAAAAAACACGTGAGCGGGCGCTAAAACTCACCACGACACGAGGCTGTGGGTTCTTGGACCAAGGCTACGTCCCGAACTTGACGACACGATCTCCATTTCTAAGACAGGTCTCCAGTTCCAAACCCACAAAGCAAAACAATCAACCATAAAAGCAGACTTGAAAGACTGAAGGGATCGCACAGCAGACTCATCGAAACCCTTCTACGAGGCCCATTATCACGGGTTCGCACTGTACTTGTACCTATAAAGCCCGGCGCACCAGAGACAGAGCTTCCTGCCAGTTCACGCGCGGCGCGCGCAATCAGTCCGCCAAAATGGACGCCTTCGAAGGTTCCTACCTCCCCCCCTCCCCATCTCCCACCTTCCTAAACTCACAGCTAACACCTTACCCCCAGACTACCACGCCGCCCTCTCAACGCTCTACTCCCTCCTCTCACCCATCCTCTTCCCCACCCTCCGGCTCCTCTGCTGGGCGCGCTCGCTCCTCCTCCCCCTCCTCCGCCCGCTCCTCCTCCACATCAGCAATACCGCGCACGACTCCCCCGCCATCGTGTCCCTCGGGCTTCTCCTCGTCATACTGTACATCTCGATGCGGGTGATGGGGTTCATGCAGCGCATGGTTGCGTTTGGGGCGAGGCTGGTTTTTAGTCTGGTGTTTTATGGCGCGGTGGTGGTGCTGGGGATGATGGTTTGGCAGAGGGGGGTGGAGAGGACGGCGGGGGATGTGGTGGGTTGGGTGGGGGAGGTGCAGAGGGTGTGGGTGAGGGAGTATGGGAGGTGGGAGGAGGTGCAGAATCAGGCTTCTGGCGGGGGCGGGGGGGGAAGGGCGGCGAGGCGGAGTGACAGGTGGTGAGGGTGAGGGGTTTTGTGGCCGAGGGGGGTTGCATGCAATCGGTGGGGTTTGAAGGGCGGCATTCGTGTTGGTATCGGTATGGCGTTTTGGTTTTGGTTTGGGGTTGGGGTGGGTAGAAGATTGGGATATCGGATATTCGTTGGGTAGTATGGTTTAATTGTGAAGGTTGGTTCAGTTGGCTGAAACCACTTCTTAATTCTCTCCGGGTTCTATGGCATTCGTGCTATTCTATATATTTCTTTCCCCGCAGCCGAAGCCTATATAATTCGATGGTACTTTTACTTCATGACACTTCAGTCTACCATTCTACCTTTTCAACAGACCGCCAAACTTGCTGTCGTCACCACATTCTCACTTTTGAGAGCCTCGATCTTGACTCTCATCTTTTGCTTCCTTGGTTCTTCAAACCTTCATTTCAGCAAAATCCTCTTCGTCTTTACATCTCGATCTCCTCTCACCCTTTACCTCCAAACCACACCTGGCTACTCATTCGACAAACCTCCAAATACTCGTCGTCGCCTTTCACTCTGACACCTCAAGTTCTCTCACATCCTTTGCTTCCTATAATCTTCAAGTCAACCTTTCAACAACTGTCAGGCACTCATCGTCGCCTTACACTTTTGAGACACCTCGATCTCGACTCACATCTATCCTTACTGTCAACCGATATACCCTTTCAACAACTTTCAAACACTCATCGTCGCCCCCCACCTTTGAGACTCCTCGATTTCGGCTCACGTCTTATTATCTGTCCACCGATATCAGCACTCCAGCCCCTCAGAGCCCAAACATTAAAGATGGCACCCAATTCACCACCATCGCAGTGGCAGAAGAGAGACCTATGGGACACAGATCCAAACACCTTCGTCGCCCGAGAAGCCATCAAGCGCCTCGATCTCACCCAATGCTACCTTACCGACGACGCCATCATGAAGCTCCTCATCAACAAGCGCGAAAGGACCATCACCGGCGTCAACATCTTCCGATTCAACGAGATCGAATTCGTTAAAAACGGATTCCTCAGATCCAAACACAAAGGACGAGGCGTACCAGCCCTCGCCCCGGATGGAACAGTTATGACCGTGAAGGCTGGCGCTCTTCATGGTTCTACTATCGTTTTGAACGGTGGGAATTCCAACTTGCCTGCTGGAAGCTGGAGCATCGAGAACTATCAGGCCAAGAGTGATCACCCGGGATACGAGGCATGGCTTTCCAAGATCAAGTGGACTAATGCTGAGGCACTGCGAGCTGGCATTCCTCCGACGTCAATCAACGCGACATTGACTAGCCCGCCCAACCGAGTCCAGCAGAATATAAGTAAGCCAGAAGAGAATAAGAATGATTCTCGGGAGAAGAAGACTAATAGCCCTGTTCCCAAAGCTGAGGACCTCACAAATGAGGTTCAGCCCAACAATGCTGAGAATTCAATGAACGAAGGTCAAGAGCGCATAACTGGTGCTCGCTCAGCTACGCCGCAGGAAGCGCCTGTGGAAGAGACACCTTCTGAATACGCCACTTTGTCATCTACCTATTCAGAAATCACCACGTCAAAGCCTACAACCCCAGAGCCTTCTCGTCCAGAAGCTGATGGTTCACAAGTTGCTAATTCCGAGCGCGCCGCTTCTGAGCCCTCTACTTCCAAGGCCGCAACTCCCGATCCTGTCATTGCAGAGTCTGGTGCTTCAGAGCCTGACATTTTACAGTCCGTCGTCACACAGCCAGGTACTCCAGATCGCGCGGTTTCTGAGCCCGCAAGTCCAGAGCCCGTCAGTGCGGAGCCTGTTACTTCGGAGCAAGTCCTTACGCAGCCCGTTACTCCAGATCGCTCGGTTTCTGAGCCCCCTACGATTTCGGACATTACAGCTTCCGAGCCCACAGCTTCTAAGCACTCGAAAGGAGCGGACTCTGAGGCAATGGACTTAGGAGTAGCGGGATCTGAAGTCTTGGGCTCTGAAGCAACCGGCTCAGAAGTTGAGGCCGCAACTTCGGAACTGGCAAATTCAGAGCCTATTGCTTCAAAACTAACAGTTTCAGAGGTCACTGCTTCCCATCCTGTTGCTTCCAAGCCTGTTTCTTCTGGGCCTCCATCTTCAGAGTTCACCGTGTCAGGACCTCTTTCTTTAGAAAGAAGTGCTTCAGAGCCCGCTCCTACTGAGCCAACTTCAGAATCTGAAGGTTCAAATTCCGTTACTTCTGAGGTCGCTGGTTTAGAGACCGTTGCTCTAAAACCTGCAGCTTCTGAGCCCACCCCAGAGCCTGCTTTAGAGCCTGCTCCTTTGAAATCTTTTGCTTCCATCAGCATGCAAGCCAATATAAATTCACCGAAGCAACTCCCACTCACCTCTACACCGCGGAATATAAATACGTTTTTATTCTAGCCCGAGGCTCAAGGTCCTATGAATTCCAATATGATGCAGAGCCAACCTCCAGCTTCAGTTCGACAGCAACCTACTCCACCAGGTCCGACATTGATCGGGTCTAGACCTGAATCTACCGTGGGGCTGGGCATAAATACAGGTTTGATGCAACAAACAGCCCTAAAAACTCCCGCGTCAATGTTTCGCTATCAATTTGCGCCAAGACAGCCCTCGTTGGAAATTCCGGAGTCACCGCCACCACCGGCTCGTCCTACTTCGCGTTCTGGGGCTCAAATTTCTCGAGGTAGCAATGCGGCCATGCCCACGGCAAGACATAATTTGCACCCTTCTACAACTACTCAGCCCGGTTCTATAACCAAGGTAACGATCTCATTATGCCAATCTCCACCGCCGACGCCTGCCTCAACAGGGTCTTTGAAACGGAAGGCAACCGAGTCACTGTAAGTTCACATTCTAATTCAACGGAAGCTAGTGAATATACTGACCAGGAACAGTGACCGAATGGTTACCTTCTTCGTTTCAGATAACAAGTCGGTATACTCGGGATCTTTCAACTTCAGCGAACGCAAGTGGGCTGAAAACGCCCCTGGGTTTTATGAGAGGTTCAAAGGCACCGGCAGACGCGTGAAGAACATGAATGGTCTCGTGTACGACATCGTCGAGAACCCGAAGCTATTCGAGGCCATTCTGTACTGGATTGACAAGAGAGATGTCATGCAGAGGCCCTATTTTACACCGTACGATCTGGAGTCTTACTGCCTCGAACTCTATCTCGCAGCGGTGAACTACGTACTGCCTGGTCTGTCCAACGCTATTATAGATGAACTTCATGACTGGCACAGCCACTGCGGGGTTCGGTTCCAGATGATCGACAAGGTGTATAAGATGACTCAACCTGGAGCTGGACTGCGAAGGTTTTACTTCAGTTGCATGATGGCCCTGAGCACCGAAGAATTCGAGGCCACTTCTATCGAACAGGCTGCGGTGATGGTAGATCTGTTTGCGGTGAAGAAGGCAACTTGGGGAGATATGAAGGCCAAGGAAGCTTTTCACGACGCCTAAGATGGTGAGGATATTCTTCTCGCGCCAGCTGGCGCTATATTTCATTGTGACCCACTAGCCAGGGCTCAATCTTTGAAAACTGCGGCGGCTCAACTATCAGTGCACATCTCATTTGCTACTTGGGCCACAACGGAGTTTTTTTCAAGCAGATACTATCCACATTAGGTGTTCAGGGAGTCTTGAGGGGCATGGGTCGACACGATTTAGCTGTTCCATTACGGCGATACTCAAGCACTGATACGGAGGAAGAAGGATACCGGCGTTTTGATTTTCAGAGCACTTGGAGAGCGGGTACGACTTTCAAACCAGCTTTGTTGCTGGAGCGAAAGCGAATCACAAACTTCCCGATATATCAATCAAGCGCAGGTATATATCTGGTCCATATCGTCTTTATTCGAACGGAATTGATGCATTTCAAGAACACGTACCATTGTTTTCGTCTTATCGCAGTGCCAAACAAGTTTGTTTAAGGGGTATCACGTGTGCAACCAGACCATAAATGTTGTGATACAATAGTATGCATAAATATTTCCATCCCACCAAGGTCTATCTATTTCCCCCCCACACTAACCAGCTCCAACTTCACCTTCCTCTTATTCGTACTCTCCTCCATAACATCGCTAATCCTCACAACCACCTTCTCAAACAGCTCCACCTGGACCTCTCTGCTCCCACTAGTCTTCAGCACGTAGTTCTCGGCATCAAACGCCGCATCGGGCTCTGGCTCCGCCAGGTCACGCAGGCGAATCAAACTCTCGATCCCAAAGCGCGGCACGAACACAACAAAACCGTTGGAGAAGACCTTCATCACGAAACCCTCCTCCTCGATGATGCGGCCCTTGAGAGCCTGTCCGACGTAGTACTCGATCGATGCGCGGCCCGCTTGCTGCGCGTTGCGGTGGCGCACGTTGATGTTCTTGCAGATTCCGTCCAGCTTGCCCTTGCTGCGCATGCTGGCGTCGAGCGGCTCGTAGTCGATGGCGGCGGCGAGCATGCGGTGGGCGACTAGATCGGCGTAACGACGGATGGGGGAGGTGAAATGCGTGTAGATCTCCGAGGCGAGACCGTAATGGCGGAATTCGGGGTAAGCGAAGTTGCCAGCCACGTAGTACTCGGCGCTCATCATGCATCTGGTTTTCGTTAAAGAAGTGTTTGACACGGTGAACTGGGATAACTTACCGAGTGGCCATGATGCGGACAAGGGTGTTGAAGAACTTCTCATTGGGATCCTCGCAGAGATCAAGTGAGTCTGCGAGAGCTCGAGAAGACTCATGCTTGAGCTCAAGGCCTCGCTTGACCTTCAGCTGGTTGGCAAGCTCCTCGAAATTCGACTTTGGAGGCGCAGCGTGGCGACGTAGCAGCGCTGTTTGTGGGTACGCCTCGTGGATCTTGGTAGCGACACTGATGTTGGCGAGTAACATGAATTCTTCAACCAGGGAATTTGTGTCTAATTGCTGCTTTGTCTGGACATCGATAGGGTCGGAGGTCTCCGATTCCATCTGGACCTTGACTTCTGGTGACGACAAACTCAGGGCACCGGCATCCATTCTCTTCTGCTTGAGCTTCTTCGAAAGCATGAGGAGTGTTCGCATACCCTTTGTTAGATCATCTTGTTGTGATGCATCGTCAATGCGGATTTGTGCCTGCTCGTAACTGAAGGCCTCTCTGGATTTGATGACCGACTTGGTAAAGCTTGACTTAACAATGTCGGCTTCCGGAGTTATCTCCCATATTGCTGAAAAGGCGTAACGCTCAACGTATGGCATCAAAGAACAGAGGTTTGTTCCCAAGAGCATTGGCAACATATCAATGCGCTTATCGACCAGGTAGACAGTAGTACCTCTGATGCTAGCCTCCTTGTCCATTGCATTGTTCGGCTTTACGAAGTTTGAAACATCCGCAATATGCACACCGACTTCAAAATTGCCGTTTGGCAAAGGTCTGGCGTGGAGAGCATCATCAATATCCTGGCAGCCAACCGGATCGATACTGCAAATCAGTAAACCTCTCAGGTCTTTTCTACCCTTCCAGCCAGGGTCGTCTGTGCTAGGCGGTACAATCCAGTCACTCCCTTCTTTTGGCAAGCAATCAAGAACCGTCTTCGGGAAAGGTCGATATTGGATATCATATTCCAGTAGAAGAGCCTCGGTCTCTGCACCCTTTGTCTCCAGCTCGCCAAGAGATCTCACGAAGTGGCCTACTGGATAACGTGACTCCCTGTCCCAGGAGTCTATCGTGACCAGGATACGTTTCCCAAGAAGTTCTCCCGCTTGGCGGGTGCGAACTCTAATTTTAGGAATCTTCTTGTCCATAGGAATAAGGAAGACGGTCTGTTGTTTCCGGCTCTGCTTCACGGAATCACTGACCGAGGATTCGTCGACATGGCCAACGTACTGTCTCCAGTTCCTCTTCAACACACCTACCACTTTTGCGGTCGGTTGTGGGCGGCCTTCTGTGCTCTTGCTGTGCGTCTTTTTCACCTCCTCTTGAAGGGCACGCCTTTCTTGCGGTGTGAACAGGGCCTCGCCATCGTCTGCATCGGCGTTTTCGTTCTTATTCAATACATCCTCCTCGATAATCTTGGATGATGGCTCTTTCCACTGATCTTTGGGAAGAACTTCCACAACCACAACGTCACCGTGAACACCTCTGTTGATGCTGTCTCGCCCGAGGACAAGCAACGGTTTGTCGAATGACGGGACTTTTATTGAGCCTTCGAGGTAGTTGTAAGGCGAAATGTTGAAGACGCCTTGGTGCAGCGTTCCGTCCTTTACCCTGGTCATCATCTTCGAGACTGTGTAATACTCTGGATAAATGTTCACCGCGATTTTCGCATCTCTCGCCTCGCGGCTTTCTTGAGAGGCACTGATCATGTCCAGGAGCCTATCGGCGTCCTCCAAAGACCCAACATACTCCTTCAATGAAACAGCATGTAGGCCCTCGGCCTTGGCCAACCGCAAATTTTCCTTGTCGTCGCTCAGCATGACCACAGCTGGCACCTGTTTCGGCTTTCCTCCTGCCTCCTTGACAGCCTTGGTCAGATGTTCGCCGTACCATTGCACCGCCTTCCGTACGGACCGATCATTTCGGTCGTTGATTGTCTCGCCCACACCTCTGGTGATGTATGTCTCGAGTCTAAAATCGTTGAAGAAGACGTAGAATCGCTTGTCTTCGCTGTTTGTGAGTCCAATGAGTCGGTTGTAGAGTGGTAGGGATCGGTTCTTGAGTTCCTCCAGAACAGTTTGAAGGATTATGACGTCGTAAAATGCCGATGTCTGCTCGAACAAGTCGGTGGCATTGAGGAGGGCGTTTGTATCAGGGACCAGGTAGTGCCCTTGGGGGAACGCTTTTGTACCCGCCGGCTTCTCGGAAAGAACAAATGGCGCAGCTACACATATATGTTAATCGAATCCATTTACTATCGGGATATTTTCGCAACATACCATTGCCGCCAGCATCTCTTGGAGCGGTTGCTAAGCAGCCCGTACATAATTTCGACGAGCAGGGGATGTCTTGTCGCAAGTATAATTCGCGGACAATCTTCTGAACCTTGCCGGCTTTTGTTGATCTCACAAACACCTTGCTTGAAATAGTTGAGGCATACGGATCCGAGGCCAGCGACCTCTTAAGACTAGTCATGTTGGCGATAATACTGTCGCGTATACACAATCGCCGTCAGTAGCGATGTGAGGTTGAAATTTAGATCTGTGATGCTAGCGTATTCCGATAAGATAAGCCTGGGTGTGGGGTACTCTATCGAACCGTCCGTCTATCAACGCTCCACATCTCGAACTAAGTTCCTGTCAACATCATCACCCATATAAATGCAATTTGAATGTTATGCTATTGACGCTACTTTTACAGAAGAATATCGTCATATGGGTCTATTGGAAAGCGGCATCATTATTAATATCAGCCTATATTTTTTTGGGAGTATTTTCTATTACAAAATAAAAGTATTGTGGGAATGTGAATTTTAATTCGTCCAGAAGGGTGAATATAAATTATTATTCGCCGGAAAAACGATTGGCAATTTAGCCACTCCTACACCTCATCCGACCACGAATGTACCGTACGACCTCTGCGAAACGGGTGGACATGAAGCTCAAACTTAACACGTATGCTTTTCACACCAATAATGGAAGAGTTGGTTGGTATTGTGTCTATGGATTCCGTCCATTTATTCCAGTACTCACTTTCTTCCACTAACGAACATTCCCCAATAGGCTCATAGGGGTGTTATCACCCCAAAATTATTGTCTACAAGCTTACATTACCTCTGGTTATCTTGAAAATCAATAGATATATGCCACTATTGGCTTCAAGTGACGTCGTTGATAGGAACCAGGGCCATAATCCAGGTATCGCTACCTACCGGCCAAGGATGGAGCACACCGGTCTTTGGTGTGGGAAGCATTCCCCTACGATAGATTTGAACCGATGATCAAAATAGATGTGGCGTGCACACTCACGCTCCCGCCCGTTCTTAGCTCCTCTTCGTCCTCGGGATGTGGCACCACTTCAGATATCAACCATTGCCCGATATTTCTAGCAAGCAGATGATCTCCCGGCGCACGTACTGTCAACGTGCAGTATATCTCGAGACCGTGCACGCCCTTGAAGAGCGGAATGATGTGTTAATATCTTCATGGAGGTGTACTACTTACGCATCCTCCCGGAGCGTTTTGTGACCGGTTTACGAGTCAAGGGCGGCCACTGGCGGTCAAGGGCGTTTCGAAGCATGCATCAGCAAGATGATGTGCATCAGTTATAAAAACAAGGAGCCAGGAGGGAGCCCGGTGTACCAGGCGGCGATGGGCTACGCGCCCAGGTTGGCCGATGAAGCCTGTGGGACGCCTGTGGGACGCCTGTGGGCGAAAGAGAGAAGGGGTGGGAATTCCAGTTCAGCTGCAACCTTAGTTCGCGGGCCGGCGCAGCACACCCTCAGTTCCATGCCCACCAGGGATTCGCATCCAGAGAATCACCCACCCATCTTTCCATCTTTCAGTTAGCGCGAGGCAGATGGTGGTCACACGCAGCACTTGCATCCACCAGTGGCATCGGCTGCATGATATCTGATGGATATTCAAGGATTCAAGGATGGATGCCCCATCGAACGCGTTTCTCGACCGTCGCAAGTACAGAAAACTACATGACATGACGCGAAAAGAGGATACCTTATGATTCACTGCCAGAGCTACCAGACTCTTCTGTGCTTCTCTCCACGTCCTCACGCGATCTATACTTGGTACTCTACATTGCAGTATCGCCGATCTTTACGAACTCCAAACGCTCTCCTCTTGGTGTTTCGAACTTGAAATCGCACTTAACTTGATTTATACATCTCCGAGCCTCCCCGAGCTTCTCCGGGCCTATTGGCCTCACTCACATGGCCGCCCGTTGGATATCTAATCGTGGAACGGGTTATTGGGCATATTGCTGACCGCCAGAGCGAGCAGGATACCTCATCCTACCTGCTATTACAGTACTTTGTTTCACTTCGCACATGCGGTTTGAGACAGTAATAATGGGGAGAGAATGTTTGCTACGTTGAATGGCCAATCATATGCCATCGAGAGACTCAGGCTGCCCTCAAGGATATTACTCTTCCCAGTGTGAAGTACTTCTCGAGGCTGTGGCCTTCAGAAGCGTCTGGTTCTTGACACCCTGTTAAATTCCCCAGATCTACACGAGTACCCAGCATTGCTGCCTGCTCGCTCCCGCTGATGGTCTGAGGGCCAAAACTTACGCTGAGAAAACCGCACCAAGCTGAAGACGCGGCGGCGGGGTAGTATGCGCTCCGTCACCAATACTGGCCATTAGAAGGGAAGAAAGAGGCGCACAACTGCCGTTGTGCTGAGAAGTCGTCTCACCATCCAGCCTTCCGCGGGTCTCCGGCGAAGTCAATACCTGAGAGGGTGGGGGGAAGGAATAATGTCTCAAAGCGGATGACTGAGGCCCATTTCCAGCTGTGAGATGCCTGGTCACCGTGAAATACGCGTCTGCTGCATGTTACTCGATTAGGCCGCTCGAGATTGCACATCCCTACTAGCTGACATCGTCGGAAGCTGGGATCTTGGTTGTTGCGCCGTCTAGGCAGAGCGAGGGTTGGCGACGCCTCCGGTTATCGCGAGAAAGCCCAAAAATACAGAGTACTTGCGCAAGGCTAGGCTGATCTCGCCAGGCGCAGTCATCATCTTGGTCGTCGTTGCCGTACTCGCTCACACTGGAACAGAGGCGCCGCGCTGAGTGATAGACTGCGGCATATAGTGCTGGGCTGTCTTTGGTACCTTGCTCGTTAGAGGCAATGTACGTACGTTTTTGATGCGCGAAGTACCCTAACTTGGAATGTGACAATGAGAAACGAACCTATCTATAGAAATATAGATTATAGTTCGCCGTGGCAAGATGGAAGAAGATGGGCAACCCACGAGTAGGGGAATTCTCTTTGGATCACCAGCAAAGTATCCCCATGGAATAGACTCAAAGTGAAGAAAGTATCTATATAGAGCAGTACTGTACTCGTAGCGCTTTCCCCTCCACACCCAAATCGCCCAACGCCTCTTCCCTTCCTGTAGCGGCGAATATGACAAGGCCGCCGTCGCCATCATCCCTGCCCTGCCCCATGCTCGTATCGCGGGGGGGGCTTGCCACTTGCAATCCACTTCTGGTGAACCAACCCGATAGTATTTGACCAAGAATGTTAGTAAATTGAATCTTGCCGCCAGCATCGAGTTTCCCCACGCCCGCGGCGCAAAAGAAGTACGGTACATACAGTAAAGACGAAGGAAACCGACGCGGACGCGGACGCGACTCGTGTGTGCCCTGGCGCTTTATAAGACAAGGTGCTGCCAAAACAACCTCGTGCAGTACATACTCCTCATACTGTACTACGTTGCGTACTCTGCTCCCCAAAGTACTGTACTGCCCAGTATCACCTTCCTGATTAACGCCGATTGGAGAGGCGATCTTGTGGGGTCCCGCAGCGAAGAAGCTCCGCTGGACTCGCCGACGAACTGGACAAACTGTGGCGGACAAGGGATACCGAGCTTTGAGAGAGTTTGACTCGTGGCTTGACGCGCTCCCGCCCGACGCAAGTTCCATACTGTGGTATTCACGGCGGATACTCTAGACAAGTGTGGACAGTGAGCGCCCGCTGTGCATCGACTGGGACCAAGACAATCAATCCCTCTCTTGCCACTGGTGGATACATCCAGGACATACAGGACATACAGGACATCCAGGACGATACGAAGAATCGCATGTACTCTACTCTATATACTCTACACTGCTTTACTCTACTGCATAGAATATACAGTAGTATACAGTAGTTGGAGAAAGTACTCGCTCGAGACTCATCTGCTCAGCTGAGGTCGCCATTCAGAACACAAAGCTTCAACCACCAACGCTTTCTAGTGGTTGGATATATTGACCGACTCAAAAGTACTTACATACTCTACATCTACATACATCCTCGAGTACCTTACCTCGTGAATATCATCTAAAAACGACGTTAGAGTTATCATCGCATCCATCACATCGAAAGAGGCTCGAGTCGAGAATAGCACAGCCGCACCCGCCTGCACACCCATCTATCTACCTATCTACCGTCGTCTTTGTCGCCTGTCGGCTCGTTGACGAACTATCATCCTTGGATCCCGACCGAGTTACTGACTGTATGCTGAGTACTGATTACTCTCCAAGTATACGTACCGTACCGCGCAGAGTGTAACGGTAACGGCGACGAAAAGGCACGCACGCACCATACCAGACGGACCAGAGACCAGACCAGACAGATAGATTGACAGACCGACCCAAGAGACCAAAAGCCGCGTCTCTCTCGACCCTATGATAGGCTTTGCCATCAGTTTATTATATTCCACAGAGAAAGAAACCGATGGGGACCGAGGAACGCCGTTTCGCATTATTGTTCTCGCTGTATTAGCTGGGATCACTTGAACTAAACTGTTCTGGTTCGCGACGTAATCTCTGGCAGGCTTCGCTAGTTGAAAGCCACAGGCTCCGAAAGGGACGTGATCGCATCCCTCAGCTATCACCCACTACTCCTCTAGCCGCGACTGCTATCGCCAACCGGGAAACATCAACCATCACCGACATCCCACAGCTTCCCGTCGCTGCGCATCATCGGGAGCACTTTGTAACACTTGGTTTCGAGACAATATCCAATTGTGTCTGGAGTCGCCACGGCTTTCCTCGTGAATTGCGACTGCGACCGCCCGTTGCCGCGACGCGGAGACTTGCATCAGCCTGCCTGTCGCCACATTCATCAACTCGGCGAGCTTGCTATCACGCACACGAACTCAAGTCGCGACCGGCGACCTTACGGCCATGTATTCCGGAGTCCAGGACAGCGCGGGCTCAGGCACCGGCACATTAAATCCTGCGCTCCTCAACTCTGGTATGTGTCGAGATCCCGATTATTGCGCTTTGCGCGCGCGCGCCTTGCGACCACGCCGGGAACCGAAGTCTCGGACTTCCCGCGTGTTCGCGCGATCCGTCGTGCCTCTACGCGCTCGTAAATGATGCAAAGCTAACATTTCAATAGCAAACGCCAATCCATCATCATCCCTCCCGTCTGATGTTAGCCCGCGGGGCACGAAACGAAGCCGTTCACCAACGGAGACTTTCAACGAGTTGCACAATGCAGATGAGAATGGTATGACCCCAATTCTGCGTGGACGCGACGGCTGCGGCATTTTACGCGCCTCATCCTTATTATTTACGAACTTGGAGCTACGAGGAGATGCTGACAATTCTATCGTGATAGGTGACGGCAAGCCGAGAAAGAGAGGACGACCGATGAAACCACCAAGCCGCACGTCTGGCGGAGTTTCCGAGAGCCCGACACAGCAAACGGTGTCACAGCCAGCCCAGAATATATTGCCACAGACTCCGCAGCAACAAACAACTGCGCTGCCGCTACCTTTGAATTCGGTCGTGCCAGCCCAGGTATCGCCGCCCAAGGCCACACCTACCAAGCCTGTAGTGAAAGCACTGCCTACCGTTCGCGATCACACTACAGATCAGCTGGGCCCAGAGGGGGACGAGTATATTCCAAGGGAGTACGATGAGGCTGGAGAGAAAAAGGTGGGTCCTACTGGACACCTGAACGACGGACGGGAGTACAAATGCAGGACGTTCTTCGTGCCCGGGAGAGGTGATAAGTTGTTCATGCTGGCGACCGAATGTGCACGAGTCCTCGGCTATAGGGACTCGTACCTTCTATTCAACAAGAACCGGTCTCTATACAAGATCATTGCGACCCAGGAGGAAAAGGAGAACCTTATCCATCAAGAAATCCTCCCATTCTCGTACCGGTCTCGTCAGATTGCGATAGTCACAGCAAAGTCCATGTTTCGCCAGTTTGGCAGCAGAGTCATTGTGAATGGGCGAAGGGTGAGGGATGATTATTGGGAGACGAAGGCACGGAAACAAGGTTTCACAGAGGCTGATTTGGCGGGCGAGAAGAGACCAGGTGGGGCGAAGGCCAGAGACGCAGCAGCCGCCGAGGCGACTGCAAACGCAACTGCGATGCTTGGCCACCAAGGAGATGTTGTTTACAGCAGTGCTCCGGTGCATTTCAACCATCCTCAGCCTCAAACTGTTCAGCCCGGAATGCTCGGACCAACTGGCGGTGCAACGCCTCTGCCAATGATCACATTGACTCCAGACCAGAATGAGTTACGACTGGGAGAATATCGCAACGTTTCCCGTCCAAGGCAGGAGATAACAGGGCCCGCTTACCAGGATCGAACACAGTCAAGCCCACCTGGAGAATTGCTCACGCAGTCTCACCATGCCGCTGAGTATAACAAGCAAGTTAATCAGCAGAGGAACTTTCGTGGCAAATACATTGAGGAGATTTGGCGACAGCCGCACGAGCCCCTTGTTCCGAGCCTTCCACCGACTACAAGCCTCAGCGACAATCTGCCATCCGTGACACAGTCACTGCAGTCGCCGCATCAGGGTACAAGTAACGTGCAACAACCGATGCTGTTAAACCAGCCGGGCCAGAGCATGATTTCAGGCACTTCATATACACAACCCCCACACCAATCTAACCCTCTTGCGCAGACCCCCATGAGGGGCGTACCACAGGGCGCCATGCGGTCCGACCAAATGCACGGAAGATCTCCAAGTCTGTCTTTGGCATCGTCTGGCATGGGCGGCCAGGGAGCACAGTACGGGTATCCCTCGCAAACTCAAATGTGGCCACCATCACAACCTCATCAATCTTCCCACCAGGCTTATCCTCACTATAGTCCTCAAGCCAGCCAACAATCTCCTCACCTACAGCAGTCTCCCCACCAGTCACCCACACAGTTGCGGCAATCTGGAGGCAGCGGGCAGCTCCCACCCGGCATGCAGTATCAAAACATCGGTCAGGGGTATCCTTCGCAAAGCCGAGGAATCTACCAACCAGACCAAATACAACAGCAATACGTGCAACCACAAGCTGGGCAAACACCATCTACGCCCCAAAATTGGGCATCACAGCAGCAGCCTGGCACCCAGGGTTCTTGGGGATGGGGCACCCAAGGATAATAATCTCCGCATCAGCGAACAACGAAACGCCATTGACGCATAACATTCGAGAAGAACACACGATCGAGACGGCGATACGTACGGATCATGCAATCAACGATAATGTTAATACAAACGTTCAGGACATGAACGCGGAAACGGGAGTCGTATTTGTCTCCTGGGAATCGCCATTACGATCTAGAAGACGGAGTTTGGGTGGACTTGGGGGGGAATAATTGGTCAATTTTTTCCTCCACCCTGGGGTATACATAAGGAGCATGAGCTGTGGGGGGCTGCCGACTGTTTAATTCGGTGTAAATTATTCTAGGGTGGACTTATTTTTTGGGCTTCGTGCTCTGAACCATGCGTAGTTTCGCATTATACCTCGTTTTTATTTTAGCTATAATTCCTTTCCAACACTTTTTTTTTCCTCACGAGGTTTCTTTTAGTGCTGTTTATCATCGTCATGGAGGAATGCATTTCATTTGGCACACTTTTGTTTCTGGATCCGGTACTTAATGCGGCTCGCTCTCATCGTTGGTTTCTCTCGCCAGGCTGACTATAATGTTTTGCTTTCGGCCAACCCCATGCATTTCTCTTTTCACCAACATCACCTCTTTTCGCTGGGCTAGGCTGTCATCGTGCAGGAGGGGGGCATTGCTATTGGCAAGGGGGGACATATTCTCAAATTGGTTTCTGCCTTGAACTTTTTTTTCTTCTTTTTACGGGGGTTTCATTATGGATTGGGACGCTTTTGTTGCATTTGCGATGGACTTCGTCGTTTAGCTTGGTATCCTTGGAATTGGATAGCATGCGAGCATGTGTGCATGAGATATACCCAGATGTGACGACACGGGAGGTATGGATTTGCCCTATCCTAATTACAATGGAAACGCTTAATTCTGCTTCGGTGTCTGTTCTATGCTGCCGTGACATGTAATAGTAGACCTCCAGCGGAGTCTGAAAGCCCTATAAAATGCGAAAGGGAAGTGGTAATCATGAAGAGATAATATAAGTGTGATGGAGTGTATTACTGGCAATTTCGGACTTTTACCCACTCTTCAATGCCTGGCTATCTCGAATAACAACCCTATGCCCCTGCAGCGCCGTGCCCAAACGCCTTACCATTGATCAGATCTAGATCATGTTTCAGACTTAATCGCTATCCTCGCCATTATCAAGCGCTTCATCCTCATCCCTCCCATTCTCCACCCTCTCCTCGCCATCCCCATCATGATGTTCGTCATCCTGCTCCTCCTCCTCCCCATCATCCTCAACCTCATCATCCGGCTCATCATCCCCCTCATGCTCCTCCTCCCCCTCCTCATGATCCTCAAGCACCGTCTCTTCCTCCTCCGCAGTCCCCTCTGCCGCCCCCTCCTC
>LMYD01000704.1:0-28630 GCA_001630595.1 Pseudogymnoascus sp. BL308
CCGCCTCCGCGTTCCGTTGGACCCAACTCCCATAACCCTTGCATTTCCGCACATGCCACGCCTTCAACCTCTCCAGCGCCGGTATATCCACCGTCTCCCCCGGCTTAACGACGTAGGGCGGCAGCGGCGCGCAGAACTGCGCAAAGTGGTGAAAGAATATCCCTTTGAACGTCTGCGCGTCCTGGCTGCACGTGCCGTGCGCGTCGCATGCTTCCTCGAGGATCCCGTGGCGGCCGATGCCGTGCCAGATCCCCAGGCGGGGAGGTGTGGAGTTGGTGCTCGCCGCGGCTGAGGCGGAGGGGTAGACGGTTTGGCTTTCAAGGTTGAAGCCTGTGGCGTTGATGACGCTGGAGATTAGGGCGTGCCCGTCTTCGAGGTACTCTCGGGAGCCTGTCACTTCCCAGAGGCCGCGCTGGCCGGAGAGGAGCACGCCTTGGTTGTAGGTATATACCATTTCGTTGCGGATGTTGCATTCCATGTGTCGTTCTCCGGCGTGGCCGCCATGTCTGTTGTGGCTGATGTGGAAGCCATCAATGTATAACCCCTTTGAGTTTCTCATATTCGACGCCGCGAGCCATTCGTACCCCACGATCGCTGCGTCTAGGAATTTCGGATCCTTCTTGCCAATCGGCACTCGTGACGGCCCGCTGGAATCTTGCGCTCGGAAGGGCGATGCGTTGTCGTCGCCGGGGAAGTTGAGGTACATTGAGATGGAGGCTGTGATGAAGAGCTCGTTCGTGATTGCGTTCTTATAAGGCAGCACGTAAGGGGACCAGACCATCCCGCCGCCGCACGCCGATGCATCCCAACCCCCTGAAGCCAGGTCCCAGAAAATCCGGGCACGGTGGGCGAAGCCCGGGATCCATTCTTCGCCGTACCAAGACGGCAGACCCTGGGCGTAGAGAAGTTCTGTTGAGTGCGAGTCGACGAACTTGATGGACTCTAACCATCCCAGTACGACCCACAGCATGTCGTCGTACGCTTCGCTCCTGAGAGTCAATGCGTCTTGTCCGAAGTAGAATCCCATCAGATGTGACATAAATCTGTTGATGAGAGACTCGGGTTTCTGTAGCAGAGCATAGTCTCCGGAGCCGGGTTGAATTACGTAGTTTGTCGACGATGAAACTGTGCTCATGGCGGCTGCTATATGAGTGGCGATGACAGCCGAAGTCCAGTCGATTGCTGTAGGCCAAAGTCCCGCCCACACCTGGAAGTAGCTGGTTTGCATAACGTCGACTGCATTTATAAGTGAATCCATGGTATTTCCATCTTTCTTGCCGTCGGGCACAATTGTTATGTTTGTGCCATGTTCTGCTCCATCATCTTGCTGGAGAGCACTGTTAGGCGTGGTGAACAGATCATCCGATCCAATCTTGGGTGCAAAAGCGGGGATTGAAGTCCAGTACGAAGCACAGGTCAGGATAACAAGTAGCAGAATAACAGCATCTCGCCATTGGAAGCGCCATCTGCTTGGTGGGCTCAGCGCGAGCGATCTGAGGTTCCCCATGGTGGCTGAGTTTGATGCGATAGCGGAGTCCTGATTCTAGTTGACAGATCTAAGGGAAGAAGGAAAGGTCGATATCCAGGGCCATGACTCAAGGGCTTCGGCGGGAATACACCTCGATCATTTCAAACTGTGTAATTATCGACGGAAGGAGCAATTGTGTAACCTATTGGTGCCAATGCAAGGGAAGTTGAAGAGGCTCGTCAAATATTGTTCAGGTACGACGCTTATCGGGCCACGATAGCGCGATAGTCCCTGCCTTTCTTATCTCGAATATGACGTCAACGAGGGGAGTGATTTCGACTTCACATACTCGCGGCGCCCAAGGGTCCTAGGAGTTGATGTTTACAATTGAGGCTGATTGAAGTTATCCATTTATATTAATTTATAGGTGACTAATCAGTAATATAATAATTATAGTTCCTATGAACAATTTTTGAGCTAATATAATTTTTCTTATTGAGTCAAATTTTTTAGTGACCAAACCGAAATATAACAATTCTAGCTGTTGTAAACAAACAAGCCTACGATAAGACCTGCAAGTTGATTATATCCTCAAGGTAACTGCATCGACATATACCATTTACTAGTAACCAATCCAAACATATATAAATACAAGTTTCCATCCGAGCTAGCCGCACGAAGTCTATACCATTTGCAGCCTCATAGCGCGGCTGAATACGAATGCACGACATCAACGCTACGAGCCGAGTGGCCAATCCCCATATCATACTATATCACACTATACCACACTATATCACACTTTCAGCGCACAGGAACGAATGCGGTCGATGCCACTACAGACTATCGATATCCTCGTATTATGTGATATGTAGCATCGTATCTATCTACCTTATCGGGGCGCTCACTGAAGCCACAACACTTGGGCAATAACTCACTCTCCCATATACCACTCCTTCTAAAAATCCTCATATCCGTATTATCCGTTATCCGTTATGCGTCCATTCCATTTGCCCCCCCCCCCCTTCCCATTTCCATGTGGAGGAATATCCCGTAAATAAAGTAACTCCGCTGACTGAGTACATGCTGTTGCCTTCGTAACGCCCCCTCCGAGTCAATAATATGACGCCTCCGTTATAAATGCCGATTTTGCGATATGCGTATTTGTTTTCCGTATTTTAATTTGTATTTTATTTTATTTCTCTTGCTGTGGCCATGTTCAGCCGCCGGAGACGTTGACGTCGCCGACACATGAGCCGTAGGAGCAGCAGGCGTTTGCGGGCAGTTGGCCGAGGAGGATGCCGTCGAGGGTTTTCTGGGCCGGTTGTTAGTAAGGACTATAGCTGTGCCATGGGGGGAGTAGAACATACCTCAGCGCAAATGACTGGACGTGCTGCTACCATTGATACCATGCCGACGAGGGCGAGAGTGATGAGGCTGGGGAATTGCATCTTGAGAAATGTTTCGTTGGTGTTTTGTCCACAAAGTTTCAGAAAAATATCTTCTCCCTGGTTGAAGAAGCCCTCGAGTCAGATCCTATCCCCCCTAGAAAATGGTGTTCTCAGAATGAAAATCGTTGTTGAATTCTCTTATAAAAGAGTTTTTTTTGTTTCCCTCGTCAAGTAGCGATTGTTTTTCCAGGAAGGCACGGTTTTGATCAAGACAGTTATCATCACACAAACCAACACATCAAACGCAGACCAGCCTCTATCTTATACCGCCTCCCCAGCAACCCCGCCCTGTGCTTTTTCTTCTTCCCGTCTCACAGTGGCACTTCGTCATAGCGGGGGTCCCAGTACGAGGGCCACCGGAGCAGTTCGTTACCATGCCAGCAATCGGTCGATAGCCACCAAAACCACATCGCTTGGCAGATACGAGGCTGGGTTTTGCTGTCTTGGCGCACACCGATTGGCTGCCCTGCGCTGAATTTAGAAACACTGGTGGGGAGGGGGTTGGTTGTTTGCCAACAACTGTAAACTAGTTATGGCACTGGTACAACTGGTAACTGGACCGTGCGGAACTAAGGTAGCGCCGATGCCGTGCTACCCACTTACGGAGCTGTGCCTTTGCTTTGTGCCTTGGAGGGAATCCCGAAGCGAAGTACGTGTGTGTTTCGGGGCTGTGACAGAGTGACAGAGGTGATGTTCACGGTGGCTGGGATGCTCTAACGCATCTGCTACGGATCTGCTACGGAGTATAGTGGTGAGGATTGGCTCGGAGGATTATGTAGCTGGCGCAGGAGGGGACTATGACATGGCCATGTCAGCGAGATCTACGATGTTTCCTTATCGTTGCTATGGAAAGGCGATCGGTGAGGGTTTGGTGCTAAGACATTGTGCCTCGTTTGGTGGCTGGAAACAGGAATCCGCTAGGCAAAACGCGTCTAAAAAAAACCACTGTAAACAGATTTTTGACTCCACTTCCCAGCCAAACCGGGATCGTGATGTGCCGTCCTCAGATCTGTAAATCTTTCCTTATCTAAAACTTGCCACTCATCATGTATCGACTTCCTCAGCCCTGCCACGACGACGCCTCAGCAGCTCCCCAAGAGGAATATCGTCGTCCTCTTCCCAGTCAACCAACTCAGCCTCCTCGTCTACACCATAGTCTCGCAATCTGTCCCCGTCAGAATTAAACCAGCCATCACTGACACCCGCCTCTTCCTCCTCCCCTTCGTATTCGCTCCCGTCCCCTTCCTCGCCTTCAAGGTCAAGCCAGTCGTAGCTCCCCGGCGCCCCACTAGCGTGCCTATTCCGCCCGTCCAGTCCCCTCCCAACAAGTCCCCTCTTCTCATAATCCAGCTGCTGCCGCCTCCTAAACTCCTGCACCTCATCCCCTCCGCCCGCCTGCAAGAACCCCTCCTTCCTCCCCGCCCCTCCCCTCGTCCACGGCTCCTGGGCCATACGATCCGGATCCGGCGGCGGCCATGTCACATCCGGGTCCTCGAACCCGTTAACCGGGAACTCCCACCCGGACTCATTACCCGGATCGCCCGCAAACGGCAGCAGCCAGGCCAGCACGTTCGGGGTCCCCATCCCCTGGACCAGATTGCGCCAGATGCCGATGTCATAGGGGAACTCCTGCTTCCTGATGCGGATGCGGCGCCCGCCGGGACCATGCACGAAGCCGCCGTGGTACCGTGCCTTGTTGGCAAGGGACTCGTGCCGCTCGATTACCCAGGACTCGATCATGGTGGTGTTCAGGGTGAGGGAGTTGCCAGCGCTGACGAGGAGGATGAGGAGGATGAAGAGGGCGAGGGTGTTGGTTGCGAAGAGGATGATTAGGTGGGCTAGGGCGTAGGGGGAGGGTCCGAGGTAGGATGGTAGGTTGCGGTTTTGGTAGACGACGGAGCCGCGGTTGAAGAGGTGGTACTCGAGGAGTCCCATAGTTACCACCGAATAGAAGACAAAACGAAGAAAGTGAGGGAATGTGGTGTGCGAGACGCAATTGGATGTCCAGGGACAGTGATGGTCCATTTTTGGAATGCAGCTGCGCGACGGATTAGTGTCTAGTTTATCGTTGAGAGTAGCCTCATCGCGTCAGGCCAGGTACTTACCGGTTGCACTGGCGGCAGTGATGGGCGCGAGGGGGCTTCACAGCATCGCATTTCTTGCACCAATTGCCGGCGCGTTGGACATTCGCCGGTGCATCCGCGGTCTTCACTGTCTCTGCCCCATCTCGTGCACCCCCCTCTGCCAAACTCTTCGGAAGCCTCCCGGGATCAACACGACAAGCCCTCTCATATGTCAACCATATGCACACAATAAGAGTGTTGAACCATGCTGCCTCCTTCGTCGTCAGCGGCCCCGGCTCGAGGTGGTAGAAGAGGTATTGCGAGCTGTATGACAGAAACGCTATGAGGCTGCATACAAATGGTACCGCAAGCTTCTTCAGAGCTGGTACGGTAATACCTAATAGCGCCATATGATCATTATCGAAGCAGGCTGTTGGTGTTGCCTTTCTGGTATCCCTGGAAATCTTGGTGTTCTCGAACTCCGTCAGCCTTTCAGCCTTGCGACCTCCAGGAAACCTCGGAAGCTAGCTTGCTTAGCTAATGATCGCCCTTGTCTTTAAATAGAACCGCCACCGCCACGATCTTCAGAGTGGTACGCGGTTGAATAAATAAAACGGCAACTGTTCACCATCAAAAAGACTAGTGCGGCTCAAAGTCTGAAGGGTGGCTGTAGATGACAGCGGTGATTACAGCAATTAAAATACAAGTAAAGATGTTCAGTTACCCAGGGTTATAATTCATAGACACCAACAAATGGAACGGAAGAGATAGGTTCTATGAGTGAGTACCAGATAAGAACTGTGCCATTTATTGTTTCAACCGCGTAAGTGATGACTTTGGTCATGAATATTTCAAGGACATCGAATTCATAGAGACTCAGGATGTTCCACCTATGCTATACTATCTAACACCTCCGACATTATCTGCAATTCAGAATTCTCTATTAAAGGTATTCGCCTGTTCGGATATCCCGTCCTTCGCGATAACGGGGAAAATCATCACGAAAGCCTCGCATCAGCGGAGTCTTTCTAGCCATCTTAGAATGACGCTGTGGTTGAGATACGGCAAGGGAAATGGTTGAACTTTGCCCATTCTCTCTCGCCATCGCCAATCATGTCTCACCACCGCCAACTCTCACCGTCTCCTATTCTCGCCACCACTTCTCACCATATCCTATTCTCACCAACCGCCTGTCATCCTGCTGACACCCACCCCCTGATGGTGGTTCATCGAATGGCTCCGATGAACATTGTGCCTGAACTATATAAACCAGCGAGAACAAAAGAAACCCACGACAACTAAGTGGAGCAAAACCCCGTTGATGAAACCCCGCGTTCCTGAACCACCGACAGAGGACACGACATGTCCGGGAAGAAGAAGATGACCCGCAACTTAATCACTTCCGAAATCCGCGCCTCCGTGGCCACCTGAAATATAGCATATATCGATCGCAAAAAACGCTTACAAGTAGCTAACCCAGACCAAGCTCCAGCCAACCATAATGACTGCTGCCACCCGTGTGCTAGTATGCAGGCTCACACCCACACCTAGCGCCGCAGCACAAAATGTATTAACCTTCGTCTTATTCACATCCTCCACCCAGGCGACATTGCTCCCCGGCCCCAGCACCATCTGATGGCTATGCTCAGCATCCACGCTACCCTTGAACTTCATGGTGAAGGTGCCGCCATGCTTGTCTTCATGTTGGTATGTGCTAGCGTTAAACTGTCGAATAAGATCCGTCGAGAACCAGCCATAAAACTCTGACTGCCATTCAAAGTCTACAGACTTCTCATTAAAGGTTCCGCGCAAGTTGCTATTCTTGACATCATAGCCGTTGGTTGCAATGAAGGGCGCGGTGTTGGAGTCATTGCAAGCGCTAATTGGAAGGGAGAACTGGCTGTAATCGCCGGCTAGGTCGGGGATGTAGCGGCAGGTAAAGTTGTAGCCAGAAGCTGCGTTTATAGTTGCGCTGCCGACTTTGCAGACAGGCCAGAGAAGCTGATTTTGTAGGTCCCAGGGTAAGACCTCGAGGCTTTTTTGTCGGAACCAATATGCGCTTTCCATCTCAAGTGTGACGGCCGGTGGAAGATATGACTCGGTGGATCGATTGGCGAAAAGACTAGCCTGCGTTGTTGAGGGAGCCCAACCATCAAGCAAAAAAACGAACGGATTAACAAACTCTCGTGGCGTTTCAACTTCTGGAGCTGGTCCGCCATATTTGGGGTCGAGGAGGGACAGAACACCAGTGTAAGTCTCATTAAAACGGGTAGGCCGTTCCCCGCAAGACGAAACATTGCCGTTGTGGTTGACAGCCACGGTGACTTCCTGGAGCCCCCGTTAGCAAACCTACTCTACGACTACCTTGTGTCGAGAATCAAAACTCGGATATAAGCAAATATTGAGGATGTGAATGCAATGGAACATCTACATACGATGGTGCCATTGTAGTAAGTCCCAATCCACCGATGAAGCCAAAAGGGGCTTGTTAACGCTGCTTCAACACGACAGGTCTTGTTTCCTTCACTGTCCCATAGTTCGTCATTGTAGTCAGGTATATGTGCCAAAGCGACGGCTGCTAGAAGCGCCAATGTATTGAGGGCTCTCATATTGCATGACAAATGTGACTAAATTTATAATCTCAAATGGCAACAAATGCAGAGCCATAGCGAAAGAAGACCAGTATAGGTTATATATATAACCTCGAATGTGGCCATTAACTGGCGAAGGACAGGGGGTTATACTCTAGCAGCAGCCACTTTTCGCGTGGCTGCTCCTTGTTATTTGATCTTCTTTCATTGAGGCCGGCCATACGCTGGAGAAAGTGACACCCTTGGCTTCGGTGTCTCAACCCAGGGCTACCCCGCTCCCTAGACGGGTCATCAATGCTCCCGGTTGGAGCATCTTCAGTTGAGTTTAGGGACGATCTACAATGCATACTCATTGACAGATCAGCGCCACAAGCATTTATGCTATTTCGCGATTGAAAATGATAATCTGTACCGCTTGTGGCATAGGTACAGGTCGAGTAGATTGAGCGCCATCCCACAGTTCTATGATAGCTGTGTCTCGACGATATGTGTGGTTAGCGCCAAGTACGTGAAATCCGAGGCGACACTATTGTATTGTGAAAAGCGGAGTGAATATTTATAAAGAAATATTATTTTATGAGCAGGAAATGTTGTAACGATTTTATTGTACTGTGCAACTCCAACTCACAGGAGAATTCGCACACGTTGTAGTATGAGGAAGAACTAAGTTCTTACATGTATGCTTTGCATGTCTGACTTATCTCCTAATGATGCGGTAGATTGTAATGGATTTTGGCTGATAAAATAAGGTGTATGGCTTGACGGAGGACAGCAATTTAATTCACCACAAGTAGCTTGACCATATTTAGAAGTAATGACAAAGCTAATGTAGTATACATCAATTATATACCTCTAGTCCGCAGGACCACATGCCCAAATAACCTTTAACACTCTATTGTCTTCCACTCACACACTAACACACCATTCAAGGAAAATGATCGAAACCTTAGCCCAGGTCGTCCTCATATGACCGCCAATGCCTCTTAATAGATCAGTATGTGTCCTTTTTGTTTCTGATAAACACAAGGTAATGCTTACATGAGACCTTTGTTCTGCTCCAAAAGTTTAACCACGTGGGCTATAGCTATCCGGGTTGGCACAGGAGGCATAGGGGCCATAACGGCAGCAAGATCCGTCTGGACGACACTCATAAATATCGGACCGTTCACCACTTCCAACATCCATCCCTAGACACCAGCCACAGTATTGACCTTGTGGAGTCCCATTTCTAATTCTATAATCGCCTTTTGTGCACTCTGAATGCACCATCTCGACGCCAAGGGTGGCGCAAATCGCGAGTATAAAGAGAACAGAACGCATCGTTTGAGAGTTGGATAGAAGAATAGCTTTTTGAAGAGATAGTATTTGCGTCTTGTATTGGGAGACCGATTGGTCGAAATAAAACGTAACAGGCAGTCGTGGGCGTGCTAGAGAGGAGAGGACAGACGGTGCGGTTGACTGGATATATATACCCTTTAAAAAAGTCAGGACTTTTCATCAGAATGTCCCAAGAGACTGAGACATTCCAGCACATATATTGTATTCTAACCTCAGCCGCACTCTCTTTCTCCCCTCGTGATTGTTTTGCCAATATACTATGATTCTTCGTTCGGGTGTCCCTGTATTTCCGTCACAAGTCCTTATTTCAATAGGGAGACAAACAACAAGTGGGGAAGAGCGCGAAAAAGGATGCCGATACAGACTTACGATAAAATCAACTTCATAATTAAGAGTCTATTACTCGTGCTTTAAATATGGCATTTTGTTTTTGGTTCTTGTTCAGGACAACGAGGTGACGTTAACTTACAGATGTTTACCCCACATAGACAGACACCTGGCTGGTCCCTTCTCCGCACCACCACCGCGAAGGCCTATCTTCACCAACACATCTTGACCGAGGTGAAAACATAACAAACCCCAACTCCGACCAAATGGACTATCAGTAATCCAGGAGAAAAATTGACATAGAGTGGGCTCATTGTGACACAGTATTTCCCCAGGACCCAGTCCTACGAGGCGCCATGACAGCACGGCTCCGAGATCGGAAGCCGCTTCAACCTCAGAAGGCCGTTGATAGCCAACATGTGCCAGCCAACTGAGCTTCCTATGTAGGTAAGACGGTAATCCTGCGACAAGAAACTGCATATAAAGCCTTCGTATCTCCCTCCTCTGTTTATCTCCTTATTACCTCATATTATTTTTTTCTCTGTCTGTCAGACAACTTGTCCTGTGATATCATACTTTAAGACCCATCTTTATCATAACCTGATCGTACAAATCCACCATCAATCCATCCCCAACCCGTTCCCCAAACCCAATCAACCACCATGGCGACAGATACTCAGGCAACGGACAACTGGTCCTCCACCGCCTACCAAAACGCCGCTGCCTTCGTCCCCAAACTAGCCACCAAAGCCGTCCAATGGCTCGACGTCCAACCCACCGACAAAATCCTCGACATAGGCTGCGGTGGTGCGTCCCCTCCCCTCCCCCAAGCCACCGCCAATTAATCTCCTTAGATGGCATTCTCACCAACGACCTCGCCAAATTCCTCACCACCGGCACCCTCCACGGCATCGACTCCTCCGCCTCCATGATCACCACCGCTGCGGCCTCCGCCCCCCCTAACACAACTTACGCCGTTCTCGACGCACGTTCTCTCTCGTCCACCCCCTCCCTCCAAACAGGGGCATTCACAAAAGTCTTCTCCAACGCGGCACTCCACTGGATCCTCCGCGACGAGGCGACGCGAGTAGACGTCTTCCGCGGTGCGCATGCCGCGCTCGCGCCAGGGGGAACGCTCGTATTCGAGATGGGAGGGCAGGGCAACGTGGCGGAGATGGAGTCTACGCTCCTTGCGGTCGTGGCGCGGCGGATTGGGATGAAGCGTGCGCGGGAGGTGGACCCGTGGTTTTTCCCGGATGAGAAGTGGATGAGAGGCGTATTGGGGGAGGTGGGGTTTGCGGTTGAGGATGTGGAGTTGGAGTATCGGCCGACGAAGTGTGAGGAGGGTGCTGGAGGGGGAGTGGAGGGGTGGGTGAGGTTGATGGGAAAGTTGTTTTTGGATGCGGTAGCGGAGGGGGAGAGGGAAGAGTGCGTGAGGGAGATGGTGGAGGCGTTGGAGACGGTGGTGGGGTCTGCGGCGGGGGGTTATTATTTGGGGTATGTGAGGTTGAGAGTTAAGGCGAGGAAGATCTGAGAGGTTGTGGATTATGATATATTTGACTCCGTAATGCTAAGCTAATTGATACTATACGCCGGCCAACATGCTGTTCAAGGGACCTTACAAATACCACCTAGTCAAGCGCTAATAATTGATACTTATCGTCTCCTAGAGCATCCTCGAGTCTTTCCATGGCTGCCAGGACCTTCTCCTCTTCCAGTCTTCGGCCTACTACCTGCACGGCAACGGGGAGGCCGTGCATCGCATCGGAGTCGTAGTGCATATACGCGCCTCTCGCCACACCATTCAGCTTGCGCAGACTGAAACTAGCAGGCAGGGCATCAAGAGTGCGGTCGACATGGGTGATCGGGACGATACCGGCGGTGTAGTCGATCTAAATTAAAACATCAGTTAGGCTCCAAACAGGACAAATAATGGGCTGCTTACCAAGTTCCACAAGAATGTGTAGCCACAGCTCGAGCATGCATCTCCCATAGCATCATGCGGAGTCGCAGGTGTCGCATTCGGCGGCGTAAGGATGAAATCAACCTTCGCCTCCTTCTCCCACCACTCATGCCAGCGCGCCTTGTATGCCTCGCGGCGCGCGACCAGCTTCCACTGCTCGAAGGCGGACTTTGGGCCAAAGCCCTCCAGAATACCAGCCCACACAGGGTCACGACGGATGTATCTAACGTATGCATTGTATATCCACTTGATCGGCCGTGGGAGCCAGGCGTAGAAGCTCATCTGCGCTGCGCCTTTGTCAACCCACTCGCCGGGACGGCGGAAGGACTCGAATGTCTGGCAACCGTCCGAGTTTAGCAGCTTGGACGCTAGCTCAAGCCCTTCGTACATGTCTGGCATGCCGGAGAGCTCGACAACGTCATGACCTTGGGCGCGGAGTGCATCGGCGGCTTTGTCTAGAGCGCGAACACAGGCTGGTGATGGGTCGATGACACCATCGGAGCGTAGGATACCGACCTTGAGGACCTTCTGCTTCCTGATGGCCTCTGAGATGTCTGAACGCCATGGAATTGGATGGACGGAGTGATCATATTTCCATGGCTGCATGCCAATTACCGACTCGGTGAAATACGATAGGTCGCCCATAGTCCTTGTCATGGGACTGAAGATACTAGGGACGCCTTCTTGACCCGGCATCGATGTATCGGAGCCTGCCTTAGGCCAACGGCCGATCGAGCAACGTAAACTGTATATTCCCGAGAAGTGGGCGGGTGCGCGCACGCTACCCGCTACATCAGAGCCAATACCAATCCTGCCACCACCAAAGGCGAGTAATGCACTTTCGCCGCCGGTTGAGCCGCCAGGTGAATACTTCGAGTTATGCGGGTTCGTGGTGCGGCCCCAGAGATCGTTGGCGGATTCGAAGCTGAGAAGGGTGATTGGAAGATTTGTCTTGACGTATGGAACCGCGCCAGCATCTTTCAGCAGGCGCACCAACGCGCCATCAACCGGCTTCTTGGTTCCGACCTTGCTGGAGTAGCCAACGGTTGTGTCAAAGCCAGCGACGCCATTGGAGTCCTTCAAGCTCACGGGGATACCTGCAAGAGGCCCCTTGAAGTTTATAGAGCCATCGGCCAACCAACCCTCACAGGCGTCTATCATAATCTCCGTCAAGCAATTGGTTTTTTCCTGCGCCTTCAGCGCCGCCTTGCCGTATGCGCGGAGGATATCGATGGGCTGGACCACATCCTTGTGGACATCCTGGACGAGCTCCTGGACGGGCTTATCGAGGACCTCTCGTTCTGAGGCAGTGAATGCACCATGATACTTTGTAAGAGCAGCTATCCTCTGGGTACGTTCATTTTGTTTCAGTTTGCTATTATGCAGTGCTCGTTAGCTACCTTCCCCACATTCCACCATTGGCAGCCGGAAATAGAATTGGAGAAACGTACCAATCCCTGCGGTGCTGCAGATAGCCAGTTATAAACACCATATCGCAGGGATAGTGAGCAGAAGTATTTGGAAGGGACAAGTAAAATTAGAAGAAGGGGGATTTTTTGAGGGCCAAGGAGAGTAAATAGAAGAGTAAGTTAGAAATCGAGGGGTCCGGCCATTCTTATACTAATGTCTGGACCGCATTTCCCCAAAACTGATAGGTCCAGCCGAAGGTATGCGATAGCAGATGCGGCGCGTTCTCCCTGTTGGGACTAGACTGCCGGTTCTGCTCCGTGCTTTGCAGCCAAGAATGCGGGGTAGCTCCGCGGTCCAGGGTTTGTCTTATCGTTATCGTTGATTGCCCGATACCAGACTTTGGCTATACCACCATCATCATCAACTTCAAACATCAAACATCAAACATATAGCAAGCACTTATTTTTTTATATATATATGCCATATAGCCGTATACTTTTCATCTTTTTCAATCCTTCACATATCCACAACACAACCACCCCCCCACAACACAATGACGACCACAGCGGATGACATCCTGTACTCCCGCGACGACCTTCTCGTCTGCGAAGCATGCGGCACCCAATACGGCACCTCTGATGCAGCACTCCTAACAAGCTGTCGCATCTGCGACGACCGTAAGCTCTCCTTGCGCAAATCTCACCCCCTCACCTTCCAAATCTCAAATCTCAGATCTCATCCTACCATGCGCCCTCCCGCCACGATCGATCATGCAGGCACCCCTCCCTCACGGGTCACCACATCACCATCCCCCCTCCTTTCCCACCTCCCACCTATCACCTCCTATTTCTCGCACTTCTCTCACTTCTAACAGCTAGCTAACGCCCCTCACAGCCCGCCAATATGTCCCCGCCAGTGGGCAATCCTTCGCAACCCTCCGCTCTCTCCGGGACGGCCACAACTCAACCCTCACACCCCACCCCACCGCCTCCTCCCTCTCCGTAATCCATACTTCCCCCCGCNCCCACGGCAACATCCTTTGGGACTGCATCACTCTTCTCACGCCCTCCCTCGTCACCTCCATCAACGCCCTGGGCGGTCTGGCAGCGATCGTGATTTCGCACCCCCATTTCTACAGCACACATCTACTATGGGCACAGGTTTTCAAGTGCCCCGTTTATCTCGCCGATGATGATAGGGGGTGGCTTGTCGAAGAGGATCCGCGCTCGAGTGACCCCGTGAGAAGATTCATTGTGGGAGAGGGCGCGGAGTTGGATATCCCTGGGAAAGATGGACAGCCCACAGGAGCAAAGGCTATAAAAGTAGGAGGCCACTTTCCTGGCTCCCTTGTCCTGCTGCATGATTCCCGCCTTCTGGTGGCAGACACCATCATGCCCACCCCGTCTGGGGTCGGGGATTGGGGGGCGCGGGGGCGGCCGAAGGGGATGAATAGTTTTGCGTTTATGTGGAGTTATCCGAATGTGCGTTCTTCTCCTCTTCTGCAACCCCTATCCCAAACCTCGAGCTACAAACTAACATCATTCCCAGATGATACCCCTCGCACCCCCCACTCTCGCCTCCATGTGGCGTATCCTCACCCGCTACGAATTCACCGCCATACACGCTGGATTCCCAGGCCTCGATATCGAGGATAAAGATGTGAAGAAGAGGGTGTGGGAGAGTATGGGGATACAGATTGGGGCAGAGGGGTGGAACGGATTTGCGGAGGAGTTTAGGTTGATGGCTCCGTAGTAAAGAAGGGGAAACGGGGACTGGGATGCGAGGGAAAAGTTAGGTGTATTGGATAGTGTGAGGTAGCCTGATATAATTCAGCACATACATGTGCACACCTATACATAAAGCTACTCTAAACATGATATTCACGTGGGTACTCCTCGACTTCACACTCAACCCAGCTCGGCAACATCTCGGGAGCCAGTAAGACCATCCAGATTTCAGAGTACTGCCCTCCATTAATCCTGCAGTATCCTGGAGACGCAATCTAGAAGCACTTCTCACGTCAACTTGACTGCCAGCGAATCGCTAACTGTCGAGGAGATCAACAGTAAAAGTGGAAATGATCGAACTGTGCAGAAGACAAACTCCAAATGGATAGCTTCCGTCAGCCAATCAGGGACATTGTTCCCACTTCAGAAATCAGAAGCTCAATTGTCTATACTGTTGCAAGTGATGGTGAGGACCGCCACTCTTAAATATTGAGCTAGTGTCACCAATGCGGTCTTCTCACCGGCGGGCCTTCTCATCGATGCGGGTCTTGTCGCTGACTGGCTATTCTTGCTACCAAAATGTCCTTTTTCACCTCGTCGTGTAGTGTTAACACTATCACAATGCTAGATAAATTACACATGTTCTCAGTATGGCAGCAGGGCTCACTGCCATCAAACTGGAGTGTTGTCTCAACTGTGCGCTAGTGTGTCTTTGCTATTGCTTCTATAGAAGAGTATCTTTGGATTTGTTTGATAAGCACTATTACACTCTCTGCTACATTTACTTGAGCTTTTGCTTGTAGATGGACTAATATATGTTGTTTCTTGTTTTGTTAAGAATCCCCTTTCACACAGCTGACGTCTACTGTACTATGAGACCCCTGCTAAATGTCTTTGCTTGACACGAATTTCTCAAGCGTTGATATGATTATTGTGTCTTTTTGCTGTCCTGCGGAAAGCCTCGCCACATATAAGAGATGTGGAAAGTGCACGAGGTGAAGAGGGTAAATAAAGTAACTTCTTGGCTCAAGTCTAGAGGAGGCCAAAGCACCATGGGAAGCAGTTTTGCAGAGAAGTATGAGGTGCCCGACAAAGGCGCACTTCTTGTGGTTTCCGAGCACGTAGTTGAGGCTTAGAATACGACAGCAAGAAAACTGCCGCGGTGACAGCAGTAGAACGGTGATAGGGAACAAATAGCAACAGGATAGAAGAGAGCAACATGCGAGACACTCATCACCTTTGGATCGTTTCCACTATTTGGAGCGGAGTCCGGGGATTTGGGTTCTTCCTTAGGTTGCTAATGAGCGTTCGATAGTTGATGGCATAATGCTTGAGAAGGGTTGGCTGGTTTAGGCATGTTGTACATACACCATCTCCCTAATTGACCACCCCAGCCTGTTGCCAGCAGAAGGCGTGCCTGATTTTCGTCTGCGCTTTCTTCGAATTCTTCATCTTCTAATTGTTCGTCCGCAGCTACCTAGTGCCAAAGGTTAGGTTTCGTCGCCCGGGTCTTCTTAGGGGACTCCCTGATTGATAGGCCGGTGTTGATATATCTTGGTCAACCTCAGTTCGCTCGAGAATGTGCGGTATGCCTTTCTTGTCATGGATTTAGTAATGACCATCCTTGGATCTACTGTGATGTCCTACTTGGTGCAGTCATGGTTGTCCCCGGACCATCGTATAGGCAGCCGTTTCTGAAGGTATAGCATGTGTCTTAGAATGTTTCCCCTCTTCGTTTGGTTTCGATTGACTTGGATTGGAGCTGGTTTGAAGGTAGTAACCTCAGCAAAGAGGTAGTTTCCTTGTTTAGTCTCCACATTGCCATATGGGCGGTCAACTTCGTGCAAAAGTCAAAGTACGACATCTAGCCGTTTGTTGCACTCACTTGTTGTTTGCGGTGCTATAGATTGTACCAGAAGGATAGAGAGTGAATCCGCTCCGAACAAAGACAGACTAAACGTGCCACAACAACAGATGATTCCAAAGGAATCCCCCTTTTAATTCCATTCCACACTTTTTCCCAGGACAATCGGATGAACGAGCCCATATAAACATATCCCCCTCGGGACAGCTCCTCCTCCAACCAGCACCATCGAAGCAACCCACAACCACCAGAAGAACACCGCCAACATGCCCAAACCGAAGAAGACATCGTCGATTGCCCAAAAGAAGAAGATCAAAAAGCTACAGAATCACCTCAGATCAGCAATGAAAAAGATCCGTAAGCTAAAGCGAAGGAACCGCTCCCTCCAGCGCATCATATCTCCACCACGGACCTTCAAATACCGCTCTCAATTTGTCAGAATGTTGGAGGTGAAGACCTTCCACCGCTTCCCCGATCATCCCTTGGAGATCCGCGTCAGACCCCCGACTCCTCCCCTTACTTTCAATCCCCAGAACCCGAAACCCCTCGGCCACTTCTCCAACACCGAATTTCAGATCCGGCTTAAATCTCTTCCGCGCCCCCAGATCACCAAGCCGCCGGAGCTGACGGTGTTTCACTACTTCCCCTACCTCCCCTACGAGATCCGCATCCCGATCTGGAGGCTGGCGGTCAACGCTGCCCCAGGTCGACAAGTGGTATTGCGCATCGACCCGTTGGAATACAGCGGTCCCAAATCTCGACCATGGGCCGAGATGAGTTCTTCGACCACGATTCCGGCATTGCTGCATACGTGCCAACTCTCGCGTCGTCTAGCGCAGATGAGGTGGGAACTGTGCATGGCGGCATATGAGGGGGATGAGGGGAAGGTGTATGTTGATATTGAGAACGATTCGCTTTTTATGCCTAGCTTAACCGCGTTGTGGCATTGGCAAACAAAAGGGGAGGAAAGGGAGGTGGGGAGGATTGCGTCGCAGAGGCAGGTGTATGTGATGCATCAGGGGAGGGTGCGGAACTGGAGTGATTATGAGATTGTGGGTGTTGATGGTGGTTCGTCTGTTGATGGTTTCTCTGATAGTCGTTCATCTCATGGTGGTTCGTCTGATGGAAACATGTACTGAATTGGACTTCTGGAGTGAGGACAAGGCTGAGAAATGTAGGGAAGAGACGAGAGAAGAAAGGTTTAGGATTAAGAAAAGAACGGATAGACGAATGAGAGATAGTAAAAGCGAAGGCCCCATGATTTGAGAAAAGAATCCAGAGAGTCACTGATCGCGAATAAAGCTCAGAGTAAACTCTAGTAACCACAGGTTAATCCTGAGAAAATAGTCTAAGATTGCCATGCCACAATGCCCAAACTGAGCCCCTGCATTGAGAATGAAACAGAGAGACCACCCGACTTCCTTCTATCATTACAAACCAAGCCATGCCACCAAAAGAACCACCTCCACCAAACGAATAGGCGGCGGCGACGACGGCAGATATCATCGAAAATGAGAACCACAAACACAAGCACCCCCAAGACAACCCAAGCACCCTCTCTCCCAACCCCGACAGCATTAGGATTGATTATAAACGTAGTTACTAACCTACTCCCATCCCCGCGATCTCTGAACAGGCATTCTCTCTCTGTCACCAGACTCCAGCATCTCCATCACCGCGGATCTCCCTTCCCACACTCTCACCGGATCCTCCGGACACAGACCCTGAGAAATCCCGTAGCACCGCGAACCGTGCACCACCTCCACCGCACCAACCCGTGGGAGGGACGGGTACGGAAAGTGCACACACCTTCCCAGGTGTGGCGCCTGTATAACATCCTCCGATATAGACCAGGCGGGACGGACGGGACGGATAGACGGACGGACATGAAGAGAGGGTCCGCGGCGTCCGCGGCGTCCGTCCAGTTTTCACTTTCCGATCGCCCTCCTCTCACTCAGATGCATGGCCTCATGGCTTGGAACGTGGTGTTTGAACCATGAAACTCCTGAGACGGGGCAACAGTGATCCAACCCTGGGAAAATCATGCGCTTTGGGGTAGAGTGCTGGAAATGAAGCAGCATGATACTACCAATACTCCCACCTATCCCCCGCGGAGTCACCGCATTCCATATTCGTTGGTCTCTGTAAGCGCCCCGGCCTCCCGCGCGAGCCGCGCCGTTCTCCCCCCCTCCCCCTGCCGGCGCACGTGTGCAGAGAAAGAAAAGGGAAATCACCTACGCGGAAGAAGGCCCGAAGCAAAAATCCTTCATACTTCAACCACGTTGTGAGTGGCCACCCTCGCCTCCGGGGATCCTCCAGAGCGACTAAGCATAGTATTCGCGTCTGGGTAGCGGTCCTGCCAAGACGGGTAATTGGCAAAGTCTATCTCGCGTGTGCGTTGCCATGTGTGTTGGAGGCTTGGTATAATAAGAATATATATATATTTTTTTGGGAAATTATGTATCGTGTGTGTATGTACATACGGTATTTTGGGGGGTATCTATCTTATTCTAGCTCGCGTGCATGCCTGTGTGGAGGATGGCAGCTTGATATCCGAAACGGGATGTCAGCTTATGCCTTGATGTTGCTGTTACGTATATCCATGCCTGTCTTTGAGGCATCCTTGGCGACACGAGGTCGTATAGCGCGCCGCTCACTCAGCACGGCCGAAAGCGGCGCTGACGCTGCGGGATGTGCCCTTCCTTGGACGTCGGTGAGGATGGGATCTTCCATTCCAGTCGAGTACGGGGTTTGACAATCCCACCCTCCCCATCCCCAGCCTTAAGTCCTCTCCAACCCCCCCGCAGGAAAGCAGATCATGCACCCCAAACCAATCCATCAGCAATCCTTCCTTCCCTCCCCCACCCCTGATCTAACCCCCACTACACACACGTCTCCAACATGGTCATCAGCACCTTCAACAGCGTCGCATTCTCCAACGCCGCCGCCACCCGCTCCTTATCCGCCAACTGCTTATTCACCTGCTCATCCTGGCTATGCGTCCCCGGCTTTATCCTAACATCGACCCTGAAACGAGGTGGTAGGGCCTGTTCGAGACGCACGCGGACGCCGAGACCGATGACGGTGGCGAGGGAGCAGTGTGTGATGGTGGGGGTGATGAGGACGGTGACTGTGATGAGTTGGTTGGCGGGGGTGAGGGCCGGAGGGGGGGATATGAAAACGTCGGCGAGGTTGACGACGGCGAGGGAGCCGAGGGAGAGAGGGTGTTCGGGGTCGGAGATTGTGGAGATGAGGTCTAGGTGGGTGTTAGTTGGGATTCATACTTATCTATTAGGCCCGCGGAGATATGAGGCGGATGGGGTAATTGGGATTGGGGAACTAACCGTATATTTCCTGCTCATCAATAGGTTCCTCAGCCAGCTCCTCTTCGTCCCCTGAAAGCGGCTCTTCGCCATCGAGGTATATCTGTAGGGCCGGGTTAGGCGTGGGGGCGAGGAGGGAGAGGATGCTATGGTCTTCCTTCTGGAGGGCCTTTGGTTTACCCCGCCGCGTAGGCAGCTCATCGATATTGATGATTGTGGGGTTTGCGTTTTCAATCGCCATTTTTGCAGCTTTACGTTCGCGTTCGATTGGGAGAGGTGTGGACTTGGGAGGAGTGTTCGGAGTGGTGAGGGTAGACAGTTGGTAGACTCAAGACTCGCCGCTGAAGATACGCCGCTATCGATCGTTGACTCCAAATCGCATTTCTAATCGATAAGCGAACAACACCCCGCGCTAAACCACGTGAAAATAAGGTTCCCCCATCTCGTCACGTGGGACCCAAGTATGCTGCTGCACAGTTCCAACCAACAACCAACAGGCACAAAACGTTAAGCTCAAGCCCCCAAAGTTTATGAGCCTTGTACCACCAACAAAAGCCAACCAACAAACCAACAGAAACCCGGCGCACCGTTTCCCAGAATTGCCAACACTTTAGCATACCTCCGCGCCGGGAGCAGACTAACCGTGACGAGGCTGCGCCCCGAGCGATAGCCCTGCAGAATATGCAAGATCGCATGGCTTAAGGCTTGAATCCTGTGGTTGGTATGGTAATGCCGCGGCGCGGTGCCGAAACGAGACGAGCAAGGCCGAAAGGGATGGACAACACATCATGGCACATCATGGCAATCCCACCGTTTGGCACCCGGTTTGGCACACCCCTAAGATCAACATCGCTCCAGGGCTCTCTTATCGGAGCACCGGATCGCGTTTTGCCCTATCTCATTTCTTTGGTTGGGGGAGGGCGATGAGGCTTAGGTAATGGATCTACTGGCTTTCGTGGAGTCCACCGACCACTACTGGTACTGCCGCCTGCCACCACTCTCCAGAACTCTATCTGCCGGCCACACCGTGCTTGCTGGATAGGGACGAAATGTCTCACACCCCGCATTATTGTTTACTGTTTGCAGGGACATGAGGATCTACGGCCTCGCCCCATCCACCCTGAGGCAGTGCGGCATAGCGCAATGGAGTTCCGGCTCGATGTGTATGTTGAAACGTGAATCGCGTGCTGTGCTGGAGCTGGTGAGTCGTCTAGCAGATATCTCCCAAGGCCACAGAGGCGCGCATGTGACTGACTAACTTGGAAGTTGATGGACTAAGGTTTGATAGACTTCATGGTTAAGCACCACTTTGTACTTGCAAGCGGGACTCCCAATCTGGGTAGAGTACCAGTAATTCCAGATGGAGCACAGCAGTTGGCATCAAGCCCTGTGGCCACTTTCTTTGCGAGCAGTCAATTGTTCAGCGCAAGGAGGTGCAAGCCACGACCACAGCCTCCCCCGTTAATTGGCCAGGTCTCGCCCTCCCTTTCTCCCCAACCATGTCTCTCATCTCAGCTCAGGTGCCCATCTGCCATCATCGTCCCATTATCTAGATGGAAAGGGGGGAAGGGCAAAGGCAAGGCAAGGGAATAGGGCGGATATGCCGCTTCGCAATCTGGGCCAAGGCGCGGAGATGCGGAAGAGAAAGACATGTCAAATCCGCAGCGGTGGCACAACAGGGAGGTGGTGCTGGTGAGACCGGCGCCCCTCGTGATGTTTGTGACGGATCTCGCAAAAATCTGATATATGCTCGAGATCGAATCCGTATGTCGCCGCATCGAACTTCCTACATGAAATTCTGGGCTTGTGCACACACCACCTCCCGTGCACAAGTTTCAAATTATGCACCATCTACCATCACGCTAACGAGCCAAATCCGATCCCCTCCATCCTATTCTGATTTTATGCATAGCTCTGGAAATGGGCAGGCGCTCCCCCCGGTTCAGTTTGGGTGTGTGTGTTTCTCTTTTCGGGTAACAGGGAATGTGTCCATCGCGAGCGTCAGACAGGAAGGCCCTATCACGCCTATTGTTACGGTTACTGCACTGAGGAGGGAAGGAGGAGGAGGGGGGGTGCGAGGGAATTGAGCATGGGTGGGCCTCGGTGATTTGCTGATGCAGATTAGGGCCGCGGGAGAGATGCATGTGATAAGCGACCATGCGTTGTGGCTGTGGGTTGATGGGGGGGGAGGATGCGAAGGTGAGCGAGACAGATGTCTTGTCCCTGTTCCAGAGCCATGATTATTCGATGGTGCAGGATGGAGTGAAAGGGGGGTTGGGATGGGAGCAGGGAGAAACGATATGATTGTGGTGGTGGTGGTGTCATATTTTGGTGGCGTTCGATGGTGCTGAGGATAATAACGTTTTCTGGGGATTTATTGGATGTGTGAAGTACGTTGGTAAGTACTAAAAGTACCTGTTTCTGGCTCCTCTTTCTTCTTTCTTCCTTCTTTCTGGAGTATGGTTGATTACCACTCTTACGGTAGTTGAGGAGAGAGTACTGACTGGTTGGTATACTCCATACTGGCACCACACTGGCACCATACTGGAGAAGGCGGGACAGTCAGCCATCCCCTAGTCAGAAGTGGCGCTCTGGAGACATTATTATTTCAGAACCGCGACGATCACGCCGATACCGTGTGGCCCTCCCACGACTCTCCCACGCCTTTTCTATGGACGGGCACTCCATCTCCCACGCTTTTTGCTGCCACACACACCACACGCCCTTCTCCATCCGCCATGGGGCCACAGGCCACAGATTCGACTGGACAAGGAAGTACCATAATCTCGCATCCTGTACTGCACGGTACATCGCACCACCCATCATCGTGCTTTGGGATGTTTCTCCCACACCCCCGCATCCCTCCATCACTGGCTCTGATTGGCTGAGTGACCAGCCGTGGGGCTCTTTTTTGTTTCGTCTGCTCCCTGGCTAGCCCGTGTAGCCCTTGTACCCTTTGTACCCTCCCCCTTGTACCCTTTTTTAATGGCCTGAAAGTGGGGTATTGGGGGGGGGATTGGGGGGTACACGGCTTATGGCGGCGGATTGGCTGGGGAGGGGAGGTACCACTTTCTTTTACAGTGGATGGGAGGAACTCAGGCTTTGAATTGCAATTGCAGTTGTTGCTTGCCACTCTCGTACCGTTGTGTGTAGGGTTTGGGGATGGTACTTTAGTCACATACTGTACTACCGTATTACTACCATGTACCTATCCCACCAACTACTGCAAACTACTACGGACTTGATAATGGGATCATCGGGCCATAATCAACCATCATCAGTCAAGGTCGTTAGTTGGGCAAATCCAGATCGCAGGCCAGGTGAAACAACGCCCAGACTGAGCTGGGCTAAGCCGGACTGGGCCCAGAACTGAGGGTGGCCTAGACAAGCCAAGGCGTTGGGGGAGATGGGTTTGCTTTAGTGCTATATGAGTACAGTGGCAGGAGCAGTAGAGGGACGCAGGAGGTTAGGATGGATGGCCAATTTTGCCATGCATTGCAGACATCATACTACAGGAGCCGGAGCAGGAGACTCCAGAAGCAGAGGAGAGGGCATTAACTATCACAAAACAAAGTCGATGCGGGCTGAGAAAGCGCATACGTAGGTAAGGCACGACTGTGTACTCGTACGTTTTTACAATGCAATCAATCAATCGTATTATTACAGTCAGCACGCACGCAAAACAGCAGTAACGGCATCGAGTCCTCCACGCAGCGATGTCCCTTGGCATGGCACTCGGGATCCTTCTCCCCTTTGCCCAGCACCAAGACTGGATGGGCATTGCTTGTACGTGCATGTACACGATACTCGCTGCTCCCCCCTCTGCTGCATTCATCTCACGCCTGGTGACGCCCGCTTACTATGGCGGAGGATCGTAGGGTGGTTGTACTGTGTACGAGGCACTGTCAGACTGGACTGATCTGGCTGTCTGGCTGACTGACTGTTTTGTCCCTGTGCTGTTTCTCAGGATTACTATCGTAGTGCTAATGCCATACACGAATGTCTTGCTCTCTGTGCACGAGTAAGGTAGGGGCATGGACGGTATGCATAACATGCTATAGTAGAGGTCTGATATAGCTATAGGCGACATAAACATGCCACTACGATGAATTATGATACCACGTATACCCACTACGTATGCCACTATAGAGTACTTGAGGACGATGCCTTGATGGTGCTGCAGTGTGCTGTACTGGGCATCGTCTGCGAGTACCGATGGCTGTCTGAGGTAGTGGGGGTACTTTGCGTGCATATATCTCGACGTGCATAACCACGACTTATCCACGACTGTGACAAGGACTTGTCTCCTACTCTAATCGTCCGCCGCAGTGCCGAAGTGGGGCTGGGAATCGCTCTCGCTCTCGCTCTCGCCCTCTTCCATCATCCCTCTTCCATCATCCCTCATCCCTCATCCCTCATAACTCTTCAGCAGATAGAGTAGACTGATGGATGGATGGAGGGGCCAAGAACCAGGAAGTGGCATAATTCCCTCTCTCCTCTCCCTAGTAGAGCTAGCGGAAGAACGAACCAGAGCCAACCCATATAGATAGATGGTGCTAAACTTACTACTACTACTTACTAACAGTGTAGTAAAACTATACTAGATGTACACCTACTAACTAGTCCAGCTGGCAAATCCTAGACCGGTCTGACTGGAGGCGCTGCTCTTCCCGCTTCTAGCCTCGAGACCACACTTGTGCACCCCATCTTGTCCCGGATTTACACTTGACCCTACTACCCTAACTAAACTACTACCACCACTACTTTTACTACTTTTACTACTTTTACTGCCACTAGGACCACTACTAATCATCACTACTACTACTAATCACCACTACTACTACACCACTACTGCTACTACTACTACACCACTACTGCTATACCCTACTCTACCCTACTCTACCCTTCTCTACCTCCTCCTCCCCTCCTCCACAATCCTCTCATCCCCAATTGATCCTTTGTACTCAACGGTACTCACTCCTCCATCCCCGATCCCTCATCCCCCCCCTCCTCACCACCACACATCCACCACCCACCACCACCACTCCACCCACTATCCCGGCCGCCCCTCACTCCCCCTTGACGGTACTCCCCCACGGTGATATCGATCCTCGAACCCGTCTTGATCCAGAAGACGACACAGAAGAGTGGCACACTCGCCCAATATTACCACTACCAGCCCGCACACCAGGCCCCGACCTCTCTCCTTGCCTCCTGCGCGGCCCAAGATCAAGGTCGACCCGTCTGCGCGTGAGGACCCTGAGAGACGCCCTCCTTGCTTGGGACGGGATCTGCTTGGAGACACAAGAGACCGGATAGAGACTCGCACAGACAAGGCAGCCAGACAGACCATCAGCCAGACAAGGTCCAAGAAGAAAAGAAGAAGGAAGAACAACGAGAGAGGAATACCAGACTCCTCAATACACTGGTAGGGAAATCGCTCTCTTGCCTTACATAGCCATTGAAAAATCGTACTGTACGAAGAGTACCAGTATAGTACAGTACATGTGAAATATACATCGGCCACCAAATCTGCTACCGCAACTTTCCGCCCACCCGCCATCGAACCTCGAGTATCTACCCGCGCAGGCCAAAACCTAACTCTTATTACTCTATAACTACCCTTCAATTCAACAACAATCAATCGCCAGCTTTTAATTCGACCGCAGAGGGCATGTATGCGCAGCGTGTCCCACGAGTCCCACCAAGCCAGAGCTGTTAAGAGCGGGTTCCGCGCGAGCTAGCCCCGTCAATCACTCTCCGGCCCCCTGCTACAACTTCGCGAACAAGGAAAATCCACCAGCGCCTGCTCCCAGCGCCCACCGAATCGAACTCCCTCCTCCTGCGTGCGGCCCACCGACAAACACTCGACGTCTGACATACCCGGCACGATCCTAGGCGGAGCACCTGCGTGGGAACGGCCAACCTCCCTCCTTGCGCTGCCCTGCCTCGGAGCGACACTCCTCGAAACCACATCCCACACCCACCACCACCACCACCACACGCGTTCCTGTGCTGTGGGCGAGCCTCGGTGCCACCCTCTCTGTTCATGATAGACTCGCTTGTCGACGACGGCGCTCTCTTCCTCGACGGCGACGCTTTCCAGAGCCCGCTGCTGGATCCCTCCTACCACCATCCCGCCGCCGCCGCCTCCTCCTCCTCGCCGCCGCTGCACCTCCAACCCCGCTCGATGTCGGGCGACCCAGCGGGTGTGCGGCGCCTGCTTCCTCAGAGCTCGCAGCCGCAGACCTTTACCTTTGCGCCGAGCAACTTTGCTCCGCGCGAGGCGCAGAAAAGTAACGCGCGGAGATGGCCCCGCGAGTCGAGCGATTGCTAACGGTATCAAGTAGATTATGTCTTTGTCGACGAACACAATCGCCATAAGCGGCTGAAGGGTTAGTTCAAGAATTGATTGGTGATCCGTTTTGCCCTGGGAATATTGTTACTGATACCTTTTTGTCAGTGATGCGAGCCTGCGAAGGATGCCGACGACGAAAGATTAAGTGCGATGCCGCCACGACGAACACCTGGCCCTGCTCGGCCTGTATACGCCTCAAGCTGCACTGCATCCCGCCGACGGCCAACTACGACGGCGGCCAGAGCCATGGCCTCGAGCCCGATAAGGGAGAGTATGAGAGCGGGAGCGGCGACGAGGATTACACCACGCATATCCCGCTGGAGCAGCACTTGCAGGCGGTTGACAAGAATGGGCAGCCGCAGGGCTATGCGCAGCAGATCTCATATTCCACTCAGAATAATGGTTATCAGCAGCCAATGGCTTACCCCCAGCAAACCTCGAGTCAGCAGCAACAGCAGATGCAATATGCCGCGGCGATGAACCCGCCGCCGCTGATGGACAACAATTACCCGCCGCAGCCCACGTTTACCACTATGCCGCCGTCAATACAGCAGCAGCCGTTACAGCAGCCTTTACAGCAGCCTATGCAGCAGCCATTACAACAGCCGATGCAACAGCCTATGCAGCAGCCTCTACAACCACCTCTACAACACCAACCCCAACGGCAGATGTCACAATCGCAATTGTCGCATACACAGTCTCCGGAAATGTACCAGCAGCAGCCTGATACTTATGGCACGCAAGATCTTGCCGAGTATCTGGGAGCTCTGAAGATGGATGAATCGGGAACTGGTGAGTTTGGTTGGTTCTTTTGGGGGCAGAAAGGGAGCTAACCGTGATTACAGCACCGTACTTGAGTAACAGGAAAAAGGAGTCTGCGGCAGTGGAGGAAGCTGTGTTTGAGGATGCGGATAATTTTGCCATTACACAAATAACCGCAGGGCCAGGTTCGAAGATTCGGATACCCCCTGAGCTAATGCCGGACGAGGAGACGGCGCTGCACTACTTTGATATTTACTTCAACAACATACACCCTTACGTTCCGGTGCTTAACAAAACCTTGTTTTACCAGCAGTGGCATGGAGATAGGGAAGCTATCTCGCCGCTAATTCTAGAGGCCATGTTTGCGCATGCGGGGAAGCTTGCAGATGAGCCGTCGCAGGGGCAACAGTGGCTTGCATTAGCTACACGTGAGTTTTAACAGTCCTGTGGGGTCCGAAATTATGCTAACGAGGTTACAGGGCACGCTACTTCATTTATGGATGACCCCCGATTAAGTACGCTACAGGCTATGCTCATCATACTAAAGGCACGGGAAGCCGTGCCAAAACGAGGCTACTACTACCGCTCGTGGATGACGGTTGTGCAATGCGTCACAATGGCGCGGGATATGGGGCTTGACGAGCATTACGAGGACCACAAGGCGGGGAGGCCGTGTGGGAATACTAATACGGAGTGTGCTATCAAGACGCGGATATGGCTCGTCATCTTCGTCGTCGAGCTGATGGTTGGCTCACCGCAGGGCAGGACGCACTTGCTCTCGGTGGACACGGATACCGTCGATTTCAGCATCCCGAAACCGATGCCGGGCGCGGACGACTCGGACTACCACATCCAGCGGCAGTTCACGTACTTTGCGAGAGTCGTGGGGCATATCAAGAATGTAGCCATCGTGTACAGTAAGCTGAAGAAGAAGAATGTGGAGGTGGGCATGGACCCGAAGTTCCTGCAGCTCAACCCGTCCTTCGACAAATGGATGGCCGAACTCCCGCAAGACCTCCAGGTCACCTTCCCAGCCGACGGCTCCCCGCCGTGGCTCCCAACCCATTTCCTGGGGAACGTCCACATCCAATTCTGCCTCGGCGTAGTGATGTTGCACCGCCCGCAACTCGCGAGTCTCGACCCCAGCAACCCCGACGGGAAATGGAAGCGCCACATGATGATGGCCTACACGAACGCCAAGCTGCTCTGCCGTCTCCAGGAAGCCGTCCTCGACACCTTCGGCATGAACGGCCTCCTCTGCATGGTGCGCGGCGTCAACTACGTCGTCTACAGCATCCTCACCTGCACCGTGCTGCACCTCGTCGCTCTGACTTCCCCGGACCCGGACCTCAACAAGGACGCGCGCGAGTACTTCACGCGGCACATGCAGCTCCTCGAGCGGTGCACGAATGCCTGTCCGATGCCGGATATGCAGCAGCAGATCGACGCGCTGCGCGAGGCCTTCTCGGCAGACACGCGCAAGCCCTTTGATCTCAAGCCTAGCTTCCCCTACGGCAGTCCCACGAGCAGCAACCAGAGCTCACCTCCTACCTTACAATACCAGCAGTCCACACTCAGTCCGACGAGCTCGGTGGACTTACCGCACCAGAGCCTGAATCAGCACGCCGCGGTTGCGCAGCAGCACCATGTCACGTACACCAGCCCGCCGGAGCAGAGCCCGGTGTCGGCGGCGGGGATGGGGAAGGTGGACGCGGGCGGGGCGGTGCAGGGGTTGGTCATGATAGCCGGGGGACGGATGGCGGAGCCGCAGGGGATGCAGACGACGATGGCGATGGCGGATCCGTCGGCGTGGAATCCGGCGAGGATTTTTGAGTGCGTACCACCTTTTTTCTCCCCGTTTTCTCCCCTTGTTCCCTTTTTCTGTTTTCATGAATTTGTTGTTTTTTTGGGGTGGGGGGGATGATGCACCATGCTAATACAACTCACAGCCAATGGAACACCACCTTCGAAACACCCAGCGCGGCATC